>BMAO01015124.1:0-187207 GCA_019973975.1 Trichonephila clavata | reverse complement strand
CGCGTCACGCGAAACTTGAACGGGACCTTGCTCAGCCCCAGGACCCTCAGGTCATCGTGTCACCTATCCATCTGTTTGGAATAAAAGGCTTTTCGAAAGATACCCCATACAAGATCCTACCCCCCCCCTAGAAGGGTCTCTAGGGTTCAAAACAGGTGACCCTTTGTCTTGAATCTATTCGGCAGTACGAACCTATCTCGGCTTCTATGGAACGAGAAGCGTTTGCAGCATGTCAAATGAAAGAGACGCGCTAGTAGAGGGCAACCCTCCCATTGATTTGACCCTACCCCCCATAGGAGGTCTGTAACGAGTGAACCATCATAACATTCAAAGGTGCATGATGGGGCTCCTAAGTGCCTAGGAACGTGTGTCGCGCAGGGTAGGACGTGGCTACGAGTCCTGTCAACCCTGTACAACCATTGGAATACCCCCCATAGGAGGTCTCGAGAGCCTGGAACCCACACGGTTTGAATCGAAAAGAACTCGATCCCATTGGAATAGACCGAGATGGAAGGTTCGAGCACGATGCCATGAGAAATGAGACACTGAAAAAAAAATGACAAGTCCTATAACATTCTACTGCGCATGACGTCACTTGAATGTAGGGTATAAACACTCGACAACTTGGAGTCAAACTCAAACTATTCTTTGCTCTGAAAATTTTTCTCACTCTGAAAAATGTTCTCACTCTGTAAAAAAAAAAAAAAAAAAAAAAAAAAAAAAATTTTTTTTTTTTGGAGATTGGTTGTAAACTTTATTTGCTTCTGAAATATATTTCAACCCTTTTTCATTTTGCATCCTATCCTTTCCTTCCATTCATTTTCATGATACTTACATCCATTCATGACGTCATGAATTAGAACACAAAAGGTTCCTTCTTAGTACAAGTTTTCAAAGAGAGGCCCTCCAACTTTGGCACCTTCCTTCACCCAAAAAAAGGGGATCGAGTCGACTCGGTCCCCCCCCCCTTTTTCGGTTCAGTTCAATAGGTAGAGTTGAATATTTCAATGTTCACTCTGTACAGTTCAATGTTCCACATTTACTCCACTAAATCGGCCATTTGTTTCTGACATTCGGCCTGCAGCTTGTTGAAATGCTGTAGATAACGCGCAAACCGGTAAGATTTGACCATGGTGCACTCGGAAATGTCATAATTTTCATGCACCTCATCGTGGAGGTGATCGGGTAGCGTATTGTCATGGAGATCCTGGAACTTTGGCAGCGTCTCCAAGCTGATGGTAAACAACCCCAGCTGTTCAAAGAGTTTGCGCTGGTCGGTTCCCTTGACCACGATGAGGCCTCGATTGCCATGCGCCAGCTGACCAAATTTACCCCTGACGCAAAAGCTGAGGTATTCGAGGGGCACGGATCCAGGCAGGTGGCTTTTGAGACGGAGACGTTCGTTGATATACCAATTGACCCGGTCATCTTTCGAGGTCGTCCTCCCATTGGAATGATCCACGGTGATGCACATGACTTGTGGATCCTCCGAAATGCTGGCAATGGAGATTTCGATGGGGACAGGCTTACCCCCACGATGAAACACGTTGGCATGAGCAAAAAAGGCTAGATGAGACATGGTGCATTTAAGAGAAGGGCGGCGGATGGCTCGCCTAATATACTCTGGTGGGTCACGTGAATCGATTCCTATTGGCTGGCAATCCATATCATGAGATTTCTATCGGCTATTCAACATTGAAATGCAAAAAAATAAAAGAGGTTGGTAAAAAGTACACATTTTTAAAAGAGAGGCTCTCCAACCTTGGCACCTTCCTTTATCCAAAAAAGGCGGACCGAGTCGACTTTGGTGTCGACTCGGTCCCCCTTTTTTTGGGCCATTGGGCAATTTTTTTTTCACTCTCTCAAAGCTGAAACTTTGTCCTTCCATTCCGCCTGCAAATTTTGAAACTGCTGCAGATATTTTGCAAATTGAAAAGATTTCAGCATGGTGCAATGAGACACATCCCCTTCCTCGTGGAGGTCATCATGCATGGGGTTGGGAAAGGTGCCATCGCCAAGGGTGTTGAATTTGGGCAGCATCTCCAAGCATACGGTGACGAGTCCCAACTCTTTAAACATTTTTTGCTGTTTGGAGCTTTTCACGACAATCAGACCTCCTGGGTCCACCATGCCCCTCACGCAATAGGGTAGGTAGTCTACAGGCACACTCTTGGGCAAGGGACGTACCAGACGAAGACGAGTGTTTTTGCAGGCATTGTATCGCATGTCTCGGGGCGTGGAGTCGAATCCGTCATGGTTGACGGTAATGCAGAGCACTTGAGGATCACTGCCATTCTTGGGAAGGGTGGCAATAGACAACTCGATGGGCACTGGCTTGCCCTGGTGGAGAAAGTAGTTGGCATGTGCAAAATAGATAGACATCCTTCTGAAAAAGAATGATTCTGCTGACTGGCCTTATATAGGCTCGAGGAGCGTGACGTCAACTGGCATCCCATATTCCAAGGCCTTGCGATGCGAGCGTTCCACGTGGGGTTCCAACGCCCGTTTCCAAGCTGTGGGCATGACCAGGCGCCAAGGAAGGGGGTCGTCTCGATGCATTTCCCAATCATCCAACCACGTTAATAGTCTCACGTACACCTCCGCTAGGCGCGTGCAGTTTGTGAGATTCAACGTATAGGCCTCCTTATTGTGAGGTTGATGGGCTTCCCAAACTCGGCGAGACGGGGGACGACCCAGTTGAAAGAATCTCAACTCGACGCCTGGATCCCACGTCAAATCCAAATGACTGGTAAACACGACCACGGTCTTTCCAAACGACCGAGGCACGTGCACCCCGAAATTGGGTTCAAAGAGGATGGTGTAAGGATAGTCGTGCTCGTAATACGTGACTCGATCGGGCCAGCGACCCAAATTACCAAACACGATCGTCGTGCGATGTCGACACTGGTCCAATAAATGTTGGATCATTCTGACACAAAGAGACTTGCTTTTTTAAAAAATAATACTTTTTGTTGGACACGGGTCCAATAAAGGTTGTATCATTCGGACACAAAGAAGGAGACTTGTTTTTTAAAAAATAATACTTTTTGTTTGCAACGGGTCCAATAAATGTTGTATCATTCGGACACAAAGAAGGAGACTTGTGTGTTTTTTTAAAAAAATAATTATTTTTTTATTGATCATGATCATACTCTCCAAGATAGATTCAGAGGTTGCATGGCTTTAAATCCAACAGAAGGTCGGATACAAGGGGACAGTTTGGGCATTGATAAGTCCAGGGGCTCCATCGCCATATCGTGTTCAAAAGTCTCTAGGAAGGTGATGAGTTCATTGTTTTCATCAAAGAGCGAGGGCACCAGGTGGAGCACCGAGGGTTCGAGTCCAGAGAAGGACGTTAGGAGTTGGTCGAGCCAAGCAGCTTCGGGCTCTGGCACGGGATCTGGAGAGATGAGCTCAGGTTCTGGAATCTGCACAGGTGGTGGAGAGAGGAGCTCAGGTTCTGGAATCGGCTCAGGTTGTGGAATCTGCACAGGTGGCGGAGAGAGGAGCTCAGGTTCTGGAATCGGCTCAGGTTGTGGAATCTGCACAGGTGGCGGAGAGAGGAGCTGAGGTTCTGGAATCTGCACAGGTTGAGGATAGAGTAGCTCAGGTTGTGGAATCTGCACTGGCTGGGGATAGAGTAGCTCAGGTTGTGGAATCTGCACAGGCTGGGGATACAGTAGCTCAGGTTGTGGAATCTGCACAAGACTCTGGATGCATCCTCGTTTCTTGGAGGGGCGCGTCTCCTCCCCCGATCGCTTCAGTCCAAGCACTGGGGTCGGAGGCGGTAGCTTGTAGGCGATTTGATCCAACGTTTTTTTTCCCGAAAATCTCCCAGGTGAAATCCTTTCTGAAGGAGCTGAGGGAGCAGGGATTCGGGGATCAGGTCCAGACCCAAAACGGTTTTTTGAACCGTCAACAGCAAATAGTGGGTTCCCGCCGGGATCGGATAGGCCGTGTGTGGCTCCAAGATGGTCCGATGGTAGAGCATTTGGTCGTAGGGCTCGAAACTCTTCTCGTTCACGTTGGGTGGGGCTCGACACTGGAGACTGGAAGGGGGCAGTTCCTAGAGCAGCAGGGGCACGTGCGTCGTTTGAATGAAATGCACTTCTCCGGGGTGCACCGTTCTCAAACCAAAGGTAAAGTCTCTTTTCACAAAAAACATGTTGCCATAGATGTAGACCATCCTCTTGTCGGTATTTTTGAGCAAACGATCTGGATTTTTCAAGAGGCTTTTGGACACTTTTTCCCACAGGATCGCGTTGGGTCGAAATTCTTTGACTTGCTTGGCTTCCAGCACGGCCCACTTGAAATTGTCCAGCAACGTCTTTCGGTGGTACCACGGATCTTGATGAAATAAGGTAAACACGCGTTTGGCGTGAGGCTCCTGGTAGAGGATGCCCGCTCGCACCTGGCCTTGTTGAGCGGCATATTCCAACGGATCGGGTTTCTCGGGCAGCGTCACGGGCACCACGGTGGAGGAGAGGTGCTCTGGGAAGGCATCCATGCTGCAAACTGACGAGAAGCGTCGACCCGCGTCCTCCTTTTATACGTTTTTCAGGCCGAGTGAAAAATGGGGTTGAGAGGTTGGTGGAGAATGGCACACATGCCTTGCACGGCAATCCAACGATGACATTGCGTCTGGTGGCCAAAAGGGACATTCGCCTCGTGCATGTGATTTCAAGAGCATGACGGGCATGCGTTTGAAAGGACTGAAAGCGCTCCATTTTTCTTGAATGTCTTTAAAGTCTTGCTTGGAACGAGAATCGGTCACACAGAGGGTGCCGACATTGAGATAATGTAAAGAGTTGAACACTTTATGCGCCCCGACGCGATCCGAAGCATACGAGACGACCCCGTTGGTGAGCGTGAAACCATGGTCTCGGAGACACAACACGGCCAGTCCGTGCGTATGGAAAAAGACTTGAGCGTGGTGCTGGGGAAATCGATAAGCATAAGGAGGGCGTCGTCGAGACGAGGAGAAACGACGTCGTCGAGGGTCTTGGGGAGAGTTTAGTTTTGGGGGCTCATGAGAAGTCTCTGGGAGTGAAGGAGAAGCCATGGAGGGCAAAGGGGAACCAGGGGTGGATAACAGGCTCAACACATCGCCCGTGTCGGTCATGTTGAAAAAGAGAAGCTGCAAATTATGTGCTCTGAAATGTAATCTGCAAAGTGTTTGCTCTTAAACATTCTCTCTAAAAAAAAAAATTTTTTTTTTGTAAGGATAAATTAATTTCTTGTCTAGCTAGAGTTGTTTTCTTCTAGTGCTGCGTGTTTTAAAACTCCGTGTTCTTTCAAAGTTTAAAAGCTTTCTACCACCCCCTCATTTCATTTACTCGTCTGGTGTTGTGTGCTTTGAAATTTTGTTTCTTTTCAATCTATCGTGTCCGACCATGTCTGTTGTTTCGGATGCATGTTATTGTGAACAAGATTGTTTAGTGTGTTCTCGGGGAGAAGAGCCCCCTCATGATTGTGTGATTCACGTTTTATTGGAATCGATGGTGTTTCAAGAACGAGTGATGCACGGTTAACCCACCGAAGCACGATTGAAACAAATTTTAGAGATTGGACAACACTATTTACCCCGGGCCATGCATTGGACGGACGAAAATAGTAAACGTTGGCAAAGGATGTATGACGTGATCCAGAGTGGGTTTCCCAAACCCTCTGTCGGAAGCGAATAAAGTTTAAAAGATTTGTCAGAAGCACATAAAATTTGAAATATCTTTTAGACGCAAACAAAGTTTAAAATATCTTTCAGAAGCAAAAATAAAGTTTAAAACATCTATCAGATGCAAATACAGTTTACAACCAATCTCTCTCTTAAAAAAAATTTTTTTTTTAGAAAGATTGGAGAGTGTTTAAAAAGGTTGAGCCTTCCACTCGAGCTTTCATTTGGTTTGCTCTGTTGTCAACATTTCTTATTCTCTTCATGATGACCTCGTTCGATTCTCTCCTGGGTGAATTGGAAAAAAACACTCTCCCAGGTTTGCGAGACAACGTCTCACGCTGGTCGTCTTATAGACGACGCTTGCAACGTTTAGCGGGTATTGTGAAATTTCAACAACTCGCGACCCACTTTCCCATTCCCGTCCAGGTGGTCTTGAGCGAGCATGGATTCCATCTTTCCGATTGTGTCTATAGTGCAGATGCCTGCACGGAAGGACCCGACACTTGCCATTGTTTTAATGTCTTTGACGCCCCCGAACACTATTTTATCGTGAAACGCTTAAATCATGTCGTCGTACGGGACGGGTCTTTACACTCGCTCGAATGTTTGACACGAGCTCACTGTCAATGTTGGAGACAGGGTCCCGTAGATCCACTCCCTACTCTTTCTGCCACCTTGAAAGGTGTCCCTGCTTGGCTTCCGGCGGGCCCGGAGATGATGCCATCCATTTTGAAAGAACGGACATGACCCTCACAGGATCTTCCTCCTGTCTAGCCAATCCAAAAGCACTTCCTGCGCGTCGCTCTTCTCTCAAAAGCACGATTCGGACGCCTTTTTGCCTCATACGAGACAATGGAGTCTGACAAAGCCTTTCAAATCTACCTGGCCGAATACCACGAGGCCCATTTGGCCGAGTACATTACTTTTATGATGCAGTTTCGAGCCCAGTTACAGACTCTCACTCCGTCCGACATCATTGCTCTTTCCCCCGTGGACCTGGGAGACCTTTTACGGAAAGTGTTGCCCCATCCCGAGCCCATCGACGACCTGCCCACCTTCGAATGTCTCACCTCTTCTGAACCTTCCGAACTTTACAGTGATTACCTCGAACAGCAGGCGGCCCAAGGCAAGGGGGCCTTTCTGCAAGCTCTGTGGACGGTCTTGGCCCTTCCCAAATTGTATCGATTGGCGTACAAGGCCTGGAGGCGACATGGACCTCAACCGTTGGCCCCTTGGATTATCTTGGCTCAAGCCGTCTTGGATGGCTGTTTTGCACTCAAATGGCCCGAAAGCGTCTTCCAAATACCCGAGACGTGTTCCATCTGTCTGAGTCCGATGCATTGGCCAGAAAAGACACATTGTGGCCATGTATTTCACATGCGGTGTTTACTGCAACACCTGGAGGTGAGGAATGCCTGTCCTCTCTGCAGGGCGCCCAACCCCCTACGAGCAGCCTCGTAGAGGAGGGGGACAGGGATTCCCCAGAAAAATGGGACATGGATGACTGAAAAGGAGCATAGCTCGGGACCAGTCATTCATCTCCCATTTTTTTGGGTTACTCTCAGAGTCAAGGTTGGAAACGACCCGAAAAAAAACTCTGATACAATTGTTAGAACATTGTGCAAGATGTAAGACCAATAAAATGTGAAAGATGAAAAGCAAATCATGGTGACATTCCATATATTATACAAATTTAGGCTTTGGACCAGCAATGGGAGAATGTTTGCTGGAAAGGAGCATAGCTCGGGACCAGGAATCATTCTTCCATTTGGGGGGGTTTGGAAACGACAAGGAAAAAAAAAACTCTGACACATTGATTCAGACTGTGGCTGGAGCATTGTGTGTAAGATTCACAATGGAAGGTTGACACATTTTTTGAGACTGTGCCTGGAACATTGTGTAAGATTCACAATGGAAGGCTAATAAAAAAAAAATATCGCAAAAGCCAAAAAAAGAATGTGAGGCAAGTTTAAAATATCTTTCAGGAGCAAATAATATTGACAACCAAACTCTCAGCAGATTTGAAGAGCTCAAAAGGTTTAAAACATACTACCTCTCTAAAAAATAAAAAATAATTTTTTTTTATTTTTTTTATTTTTTAGAAAAGCTTACATGATTTAGTTTCAAAGGTTTGCTAGGGAACTCGAAAGTTGAGAGATGGCTGAACGAGGTCGAACCAAACTTTTTACACTATTGTTTTTCCAACGCCATGTATTGGAAGAGATTCTGTCCAATCTTTTTCTTTGCAACAAATTTTTCAATATTTTATTTTCAACTGACATGTTTTGTACTTTAGCGTTCAACTCATATTCTTTTGTTTTCAACTCATATTCTTTTGTTTTCAACTCATATTCTTTTGTTTTCCATTCATATTCTTTTATTTTCCATTCATATTCTTTTGTTTTCAATTCGTCAAGTTCCTTTTTCAACACATCTTTTTCCCTTTGAATCAAATCTCTTTCCCTTTCCATGAGGTCGTTTCTCGCATTCATCTCGTTGAGCTTTGGGTCGTTTTTCGCTTGCATTTCATCCATCTTTGACCTTAATATCAGCTTGTGGTCCATGGCACATGCTTGTTTTGTTTTCTTGACTTCATTCATCCTATTTTGTTGTTTACGAGACAACACATACACATCGTCTCTTATGCGTTGAAAGGAACACTCGGCTCCCTGATTTCCCTCCTTGACATACACTATTTTATTATCGTATAGATTCAAATGCAGAGGTGTGCATTCCTCCGTTTCCTCGTAGCGCGGATACAAGGGAATCACACAATTTAAACATTTCCAGCCCGTCACTTGGATTGGTACCCCCCCCCCTCTTACATTATACCATGGGTCCCGTACACGCTTGGCAGCCCAACTGGATACATTTTTATTTCCAAGTGGCTCCCACAGTAATTTTTCTATTCCCCCTGGAAAGAGGGTATAGAGAAACGCAATACTATACGGGTGCAAGGGTCGATTGATGTGAAAATGAGACGCAGGTTGCTTAAATTGTCAGGACCCTTGTCACACGAGGGTTGACTCACGTAGACGATGGTTCGCACCACACGCCAAGATGGCAACGTCGTGAGATGGCTCGCCTCCAATGTTCCAACAACAGCCCTATTGGAATGATTCTCTGTCTTTTCTCGACATACCAGCGTTGTACACTTCATAGGTCGCTGCTTTCCCCCAGCTTGACTTGTCTCATTTTCATTTACCCTCCCTGACCTACCTCCATTACATGGGTCGTTGCCCAGCGTGACAAGTCTCCATTTCATTTGTCCTCTCCATTTTCATGCAGGATGAAATTTTTTTTTTTTCGCGCCCCATCCAGCATATTTTTTTCAGAGGAATTTGAAAAAAATTTTCAATCAACACACCCTAAGGGACACGATTCTGACCCCCTTTCCAAAAAGGTCGTTTTCCATTTTCAATCATTTTTGGAAAGGGTCACGGTGCTCGACTATTTTTTCGACCGACTGTATGAAAGAACGAAATTCATTAAAAGGAAAAATTTTAAATTTAAACTTTAGTTAAAGAAGGTCATAGAATGAGCTAACTGTCAAGCCATCCTATTGTTTTCAATTGAGGTTTTCAAAAGAGTGGCAGCCATTCATTGTATATATCCCTATGAAGGAGAAAAATGTGCGGCAGGGTGAAGCGGTTAATATAAGACAAGAGATATATAATAACACTTTTTGTAAATATTTTCTTGGAGCTAACATTCTAATTTTTTTTCTTATGAACATGTCTTTTTCTTGGTGTATAACATGTCCTCTAAAACATGTAACCCGACAATCAAATAAGTTTCATCCCATGTGCTACAATATCATAAGTGTATTTAGCAATATAAAGTACACAGAAGAAAACTTTGGGCTTTTATGTACAAAACAAGTATGTACTTTTATGGAATTATTTGATGCATTTTTGTTACAGTTCAAAATTATTAGCAAAATCTGAGGATAAGTTAATTTGAAAGATAATGCTTGGTTTAAAAGAAGCGGTTCTCAGCCTGTTTTGCTTGTTGTTTTCCTGAATTCTAAATTTATGTATTGTGAACGTACATATCTAATATTCCTCTTTTTTTTATAAGTTACTTACAACTAAGCTCAATTCTAAAGAAAAGTATTTGTTTTAGGCTATTAATTGAACAATAATGTGATGTATAAAATGTAATCTACAACCTTTTGAGAAGGGCATTGTAGCATAAGGATTAAATAATGTAAAAAGAAATGTGCACCAAAAAGTTATGTACATGACTTTTAAGAAGTTTTTGAAGGAGATTTAGCTGTATTACTGCTCATCCCAAGAGCCACTTCAGCTTATAGTTTCTTTTGGAAACATAATTCGCACTAGAGATGTTACACAAACAAATTTCACCACTACTGTACTAAGTATTCTTTGCAGTAGGAAATGGCTAAGTGACTGATTTTTTCTTGAATGGTGGTTTCGTAATTTTTTTTTCTCCCAAAGTTTTCTATGGACAGAAATATTCCTCATACCAGAAAGCTCCAGAAAATACAAGTACATTCTAATCCCAAATTTCAGGATTTTCTTTGTCATTGTATTTTATTATTAAATTATTTTTTAACTGACATAAGTTTCTTAGTTAATATGGAATGGACTCTCAAAATATAATTTCTCCCTCAGTTTATAGTGATCAGTCAGAGGTGAAATTGTCGAATCGGCCACTGGTCCTCCAAATTTTGAAAAGTCGTCAATTTGGCGGGAAATTGTGCCGATCCGACTTCTCTCTCACTGATACAAAAATTGGGAGGGTTACCAGATTTGGCAAGAAAACACTTGGCTGGATAAATGGCCGATTCGACAGTTCAACCCAGTCAGAAAGCACTCATTAAAAAATATTTTGTATCTTTCAAGTTAAAAACATTTCATTAAGAAAAATCATAGTTAAATCTTATTATGAGGCTATGTTTTTTTTAAATTTTTAATAGAGCTGTGGATTGGTGTCTTAACATTGCAGACCTTGTACATTTTCTGGGAGCTGGCATTTCCTTTTAGTGCAGTACCATATTTTGGTGGTATCCCATTCACCACAAGTTATTTTGATGCCCAGTTTCGTATCCAGAGGGAGGCTCTCAAGCTTTGATGATGCAAAACCGCACTTAGGAATTTAATTTTGCCGAGAGCACCCAAGCCCTCAACGGATCTTTTACATACTGCCTAATCATACGACATGGATGCTGTCAATTTTCTGCATCATAAAAATCCACCAATTCGGGTTGAGGTTGAACCCACAATCTTGGGTGTACAAGGCCAGCAACAAACCAACTATGCCACTCAACTAGCTTATTAGGCTATATAAGTAATATACATTTTTATAATTTGAAAGATAACTAAAATTTTATTAAATAAATGTGTGAACTTAAATTTTATTTTGGGTATTGAATTAGTGATAATGATATACATTTATGTAACCCACATGCATTATTTACAACAAATAAAACAATTTGGAATTATTTTTAATTCATTACACTTGATTGAAAATTACTTTTTCAAGGTATGAAGCAGTGATAATTAGGATCTACAGATATAATATTCTACAATTATTTATTAGAAATATTTTACAAGAATTTATACATAATGTCTGTTGATATGAATTGCTTCGAAATGAAACAGGAGCAGTTTGCTATTTCAAAAAGCATGTCACATTATTAGCAAATGGAGAATATTTTTCACATCTAATGAAATCTCTTTTTAATGAGTCATGTGTTTACTAACTTTGTGCAACACCTAATGTTATTCAGTGTTAATCTACGTATGTTTGAAAAGTATTAGAATATGTATGCACACACTATATATATATATATATATAGAACTAGATAGAGCTTGAGCTAGAAGAAGCAGAAAAGGGGAAAAAATCACCAGTGGTAATTGCTTTATGTAAATCAACAAAAGCATGTTCTCAGAATGCAAAATTAATGCTGTAAGAATATTCCTTCGTCAACAGATATCTTGAGTTATTTGTCTTGTAGTAAATCTTTTCTTGTCAAAGGGTCTATTCATGTAGTGCCACCGCATTAATAAATTAATACAAGAAGATCATTAAGGAAAATGATCAACCCCTCCCTAACAATTAAAATGAGTATAACCTCAAGAATTGAATTGCATAAAAATGCAATCTGAATCTGGAACAGCTTGCTGTAATTTTGAGTTCTAACCTAAACATATTCTGGTGTAAACAGAAATTTGCCAAAGTTTATGAATAGTATGTTGGTAATATGAAAGTACTGCTCTTTCTTTAGTTCCAGTAAACTTAGGTAGTAATTCATTCCTGTTTTTTCATATGGTTCCTACAAGTGTAAGAACTTTTCTCAAATGTTTTTGGGAAAGAGTATTAGATGTGTTCCAGTTATCAACAGTAGTGTTAAATCTATGTCATTCTATAACTTTTTTATTAGTGCAATAACAATTTCATTCTTATCTGATTTAAAATGCTCAATATTTCAATATCCTTTTAGAAACCCTGACAACAGCTCAGTTTTCCGCTCTGAGCTTGTTGCTATTAGAGAAGCCTTAAACCTTGCTTTGGACAATCACGCATCTGGTACTTGGATTTTGATCGACAGCAAAAGCTCTATCCAATTCTTAAAGGATTGGTCCAATGTCCTGGATATGTTGGGGCAGGATATACTTTCAAAATTAGCTGCATTGACCCAGGTCAGTTCGGTATGCTTTCAGTGGATACCCTCGCATCTTGGGGCTTATGGAAATGAAATCGCTGATCTGCTTGCTCGGAAGGGCAGTGAACTCCCCACTGCCTCTTCCTCTGAACTACAAGCTTCCGAGGTCCATTTCATGTTCACGGGTAAGATCAAAACTATTTAGAGGTCTCTGCCTGAACATACCTGGTATGCCGCTAAGTGTCCGGAATTGCCCCTGCAATGCACCTGTCCAAGACTTTCTCAGACCACCTTATCTAGACTTAGGATTGGTCAGATCAAGAGCTTAATATTTAATAGATCTGAGAAGACTTATGCTTCTTGCCGTTGTTCGGCTATGGCTTCTCCCTCCCACATCATTGCATGTATTGGTGCCTCTATGGGGGTGATTATTGAATGAGGAGGATGTTGTTTTTAATTTAATTAAGCGTCAGTCTCTTGGACTTGGTCTAGTTTGTGGTCTAGGCCAAATGGATAAACAACAACACTTTCATAAATCTTCATTTTTTTTTTCTTTCTGTTTTTGAATGCTCTAAAGTCTAGAGTAAAATATTTTATTTTGTATTCAGGTGATATATTTGGTATATATTACCTAAATACTTATGGTCTTTTAGAGATTCCAGTTTTCCATTTAAGGTATATATTTAACCAATATAGTGAATTCCATTTTATTGGGGGGGGGGAGATCAATTATGTTTATCATCTATTATTTTGGGAACTAGTTTGATATCATGGGTCTACGTGCCAAGCAGCGCATGCTGTTGGAATGGAATCCTAGATGGCGGCTTAGTGGTAAGATATCATCAGGAAAATAATTTTAAAGAACTGTTTTGAAATACAGTGAAATGTATTTCAAATGAAGAATATGCGAAGAGATTGAGAATAACCAAGATCAATAAACAATGAATATCAATATAATATTTTTAAAAAATCATATTTATAAATAGTAATATTATGCAGAATATAATAATCTTATAATATAATTTTATAATTATTATATATAAACTTCATATAATATTATATAATAATAATATAATGCACTTTTAAAGTATTTATGAAAAAGAATAACAATAATCATATTGTAATATAATAAAAATTATATATAAAAATACACATATAACATAATAATTATAAATAAATTACTTAATATGTATTATGTATGAAAAATACTTATTATAAATAAAGAATTATTATATGATTATTATTTATAATAATAATTGTATTTTTATATTAAATTGTTAATAAAATAATCACATAATATGTGTTAAAATTAATAATGAATACAAATTAAAAAGTGCCAAAAATTTGCAATATTCCAAAAACTGCAAGTTCCTTCAATGAATTTCATCGAACAAGGAACGTTCAAAAAAGCATTTTTAAAAAGTAAAATAAACTGAAAATGTTCGATGTATAGAAATAATTAAAAGCACAAGACTTATTAAAATATATATATCCTGTGTGGTACTCACCTATGGGGTATTAGAAATATCCATATTCAAAAATAGCACAAAATACAACAGAAGACTGAAGCAGATGGCTTTAAGAACAAATGCAGTTTTTAAAAAACGAATTATAATCCTCTGAAATTAATAGGGTTACCATGGGCAAAAAACCAATACAAATAAACTGTAATATATGGTATCACCCATCTTGGCAAACATAAACAACAACTTGGCCCGTAGACCCACAATATCAAACTAGCACCTTATTTTGATCGGGTGTTATAATAAAATATGTTCTTTAATTTTCGTAAATTATCAGACATGAAGAATAAAATTTTATAACCAAAATTATAAATTACCTGTGTCAGCGTTTTTACAGGTTTTTTAAAAAGAAAAGGTATAAAAATTGGGAAATAATTATGTATCTTGTAAAAATTTCTAAAGGTGTCTAAAGTGAAAATAATTCCTTTTGTCTAATCAAGTATAAAAAATAATTTTTTAATTATTTGTCATTGATTGGTGCAAACCTAAAGTGGAAGTGAAATTTTGACATTAAAAAGCTAAAATAAATTGACCTATTCCATAAAGTTTTCAGAGTATAATCTTATTAATTCTCTAATATGATCTCTAATGGCAGAAGCACACTTAAGCTTACTTTTCTAAAAACTCATCAATGTATCCTATTGGTTCTTATTTTAAAATTTTGTAAATGGGAGTTGCTTTTTTTATTACATTAGAATATTTTATTTAGTAGTTCTTCATAAAAAAGTGTAAAGAATTTGTAATTTGTGGTTAAAATTACATAATATTAATAAACTTATTTCATGTGTTACATTCTGTGTGATCTGCTTGCAGCAGCACTATTGTAAATATATGTGTATGTGTAAAAAAATTGGCAAATTTTCGTGTTGTCATTTTTAGTTTTCTTGTATAAAATCATGCAACTTTTGATTTGTAATATAGTAAATTGTATCATAAAAATTATGAATATGATTTATATAATGTATGTTTTATATTTAAAAAGGTGGAAATGTATCAGGATGCTTTTCTGAAAGTATATTTATTTTTAAACATGTTTTGATTTTTATTCCTTTTGGTATAAAAAATAAATATTTTATGAAACAATATATATATATCTATATATCCAAACTTGTACCAAATTTTGAGTACTGTTTTGTTCTTTGAATCTCTTGAAAGAATTTGGACCTATGCACTGGATAGAAATGTATCATCTTGATATGCAAATTCTTCAATATTGTCGTTTATATAGGAAACCAAAAATGCTGTAATTTTTCTATGACTAGTTTTATTTAATTAATGAAAACAAAATATATTGCTTTGAAAAAGTTGATTCATTAGAACATTTTTGATTGAAAAATGGTTGTAACAATAGCAACTAAATTTTGCAGTAAATATAACAACATTGAACTCATCAATGCTTAATAATGTATCATTTTACTAATTTTTTTTTCTCTTCCTTTTCTTAGCAAAAATCAGATTTTTCTTCTTCAGCTGTCTTTCTTGTTAAGAAGCATCATACCACTAAAAATTGGAAGTATATTGTTCGAGATGGTAAAACACCTGATAAAGAATTTATACCTCACTGTGTTGAAGAAGGAAACGATGCAATTAAACATTCACTATTGATGTCAAAACTTCAAAAGTGCTCATCTGTAAGTTGATTTTGATATGAAATTCCTCTGTTGATAAAAATTATTTTACATGTTGGAATTAACATTAATTTTAAGGCATATTCTGTTGATCTTGGCTTGGGTGTGTGATTTGAACCAACTGGCATAGGTGGATTAAGGTAGGTGGAGACCCCAAGCTGTAATAGGTTTGAGACCCCCCCCCCCCCATGGGCTCAAGAGTTGAACAGCCATGGGCCGGCCTCTTAATCCGCCTCTGCCTACTGGTTCATAGAAATGTGTAATATTGTTCATTAGACCACTGAACTGAAAATAAATTCCTCCTATAGGACAATTAATAAGTTAAACTCAGTGGTGCAACAGCCCATGAGGGTCAAGGCCTATTGGGCCCATCTCATTATACGTGACCTTAGGCACTGAGGTGAATGAACAGATGTTCTGGTCAGGTGGTCAATATGACATGAACCCCCCCCCCCCCCCCACTGTTTAATTCCCAAGCAAACTTGATTTTCATTTATCAGCCCACTGAAGGGATGAAACGCTGAGTCAACCTTGCCCAGCCTGTTGTTTAAACCCCAGACTTGTGGTGTGGAAGCACAGATCAATTAATAACCCCTTTAAAAATTTGTTATTAAGTTGTGACACCGGAGTTATTAAGGGTTACACCGGAAACCCCCTTTTCTTAACTGGAAAGCCAAGTTTTTTAGACTTTCTTAGTGTTACTTTTTGGAGACATTTGATTTTCTTCCATTTTTTAAATTGTATACTTCCTTTGTTGTATTAAGCATCACTTGGAACAGTTTCAATTTGTCTTTGAAAGTTTCTAATTGAAATGTCAGGTCTATTCAACACATGCACGACAACCAGTTGCAATACAAGTCTTGTGCATCTTAAACTCTCCTTGGAGGTTTATTTAGCTATGCTGTTAACTTGTATTGTATACATATAACTGAATGATGTTACCCAAGGTGACATTGGCTGAATTTGAATAATAATAATTTGCATTACTCATCTTCAAGTCTAGGATCATACACTTGTTATAATGCATTGAAAAGGGTTGAATTCCCTATAAGAGCTCTTTATTACTATGCATTTTTGCTCTGGTTATTGTTAGTTGGAAAATGGGGGAATAGAAGTTGCCTCAATTCAATAAGGTTATCGAGTGACTATCCTGGTTCAAACTCAAAGCCTTTCTATCTGCCATGTATGATTTAGAGTTCTTATTTTATTAAAGATGAACTTGCAGAAAATAATTGCACTATATAGTAAATTGAACTAAGTCTGAAAGTTCATAAATCGTATCACGTGAAAGTTTGATGAATATGATATTTCAGAAGGGATATCATAAATAACTATAAATGTTTCTGATGTTCTTCTAAGAATAAGACCATGATTCAAAATTACAAGGCCTGCTATTAAATCCTATCATGCTGGTCATGTATAATGTTGGTTTGAAGCAGTGTCTCTCAAACTTTTGACATGTGTACTCCTTCTATAATTTTCATAATCCTGAGTACCCCTTGTCAAAAAATATGGATGCATTTAAAAAAAAATATTTTTATTATTTTTGTGACGTATACAAAATAATAGGAAAAAAGTAACAAAATTATTTATAATAAAATGTAAATAAAAGTTATATGTAATAAATGACATTTATGTAGATTAATGCAAAGAATGAAATTGTTTGTGTTGTGAGATGAGATCATCATAATTTGGTTCCCTGGTTGTTAATTTTAATCTGAGATGCAGTTCCATGTTCAGTAGTCTGTTCCTTCTTTTTGACTTAATGTCTACAAATGCTGAAAAAGCAACTTCACTTAAATATGAAGTTGGAAAAGGCAGAACCTTTTCTGTTAAAACCCGATACAGTTGTTACATTTGTAACCAGAATGTTAGAGTTCACTTCTTATATTTACTTTTCAAGAATCTATTTGAAGAAAATTCCAACAATTGCTTTTCTTCTGATTGTGACAAATCTTTTAGTAAGGATGTTGCATTTTCCATTGTATCCATGTGTATTGTATCCATTCAATATTTTTGTTTGAATCAGAAAAATAGTTTTTCAAACCCACTTGCAAACTCTCCAAATGCTATATTATGCATTTCAGAGTATCAGCATCAATTTTAGTAATTATAAACTTGCGAAGAAAGGGAAACAAGTCTACCTCTTCATTACCAACTCTCTTTTGCCATAAATTTAATTTTAGGGTGGCAGCATTCACTTTATCTTGAATGTGAATCAATGAAATTTCTTTACTGTGTAACGATAAGTTGAAGCAATTTAAAACAGAGAATGTAGCTACTAAGTATGCTAGTTTACAAAGCCATTTCCAGTCATGTAAACAATTTCTCAACTCAAATCTATCATTAAGAAACATTGAAGTTTGTTTCTAAGTTTGAACAATCGAATTAAAAAAATTTCTCGAGATAGCCAACAAACATCGGTATGCAAAAAAAGCTGGGTATGACTATTTCCTGTTTATTCACATATTTGCAAAAAAAGTCCTGCATTCAAAGGACAGTTTTTAATATAATTAAAAATTTTAATTCTTTCATCTAGAACTTTCTGTTGATCAGTGAGTATCTTATGTGTTGCCCAAAGCTTCTATGTGTATGCAAAAATGTGTGAATATGACATTTGGGGCAAAATTTTAAATTCTTGCAACAGGTCCTTTATTAATTCTTACCATACTTTTTTCTCCGTCTGGACTTATTCCAACACATTTATTCCAATCAATTTTGTTCTCTTGCCAACATTAATTTTTTCCCAGAGATGTACTGATCAATGGGAAAATATTGTAGAGACCTCTCCAAATGTCACCAGCAGCTTGGTGATGCACTGGTGAATTGCATTTCTTATTATTTCTACAAGTAGTTTACCCATCCCCCCAGAAAAGAACATTAAACAGTCTGCCATCCAATGTGGGAGTTTGAGACTGGTGCACACCTGTCACAAAAGGGTTAAAGATATATTCTCCTGTTGTATGACCTAACAAAGGCTGACAGAGAATAAAAAGTCATGAATTTCTTTCTTTTTTTTTTTGGTATCTAATACATGCCAAGAGATTTGCAAAATTTGCAATATCAGTGAACTCATCTACTTGCAGTGCATTATAACAACTTTGAGAAATATCAGATAATACATCTGTTTCACATTGTTAGACATAACAGAGATTCATCAATGAACTATATTATTTGAGAGAGAAACACTGTCAAAAGTTTAACTTTATCTCATATCAGTACTTTTGTCATTATCTTGGCTGCAGGCTTGATTAAAATTTAGCCAATGGTTTCTGCAGCACTACATTTCACAATTAAAAGTGATGCAACGTTTATAGTATTTTTTTATTGTCACCTATCAAATCCCATATTTTCAAGATTAATTTAAATCCTTAACTTTATTTTCAAACGATCTTTGGGTACATCTTTGTACAAATTATGGTTTGTCTCAAAATAGTGCTTAAAGGCGGATGGTTCCATGCTTTCATTTGTTAGATTTTCAAAACAAATTATGCAAGTTGGAATAGGCACATTTTCATCTCCAGTCTGTGCGAATCCAAATTTAAGATTTTCTTTGTCATACTTGCAAGTTTTACTTCCTTTTTTCTTAACAGGTTCTTTCAGAATTGAAGTTGATTTGTCATTAATTTCATTATTACCTGGTTGTTAATTGTTACTATAATCATTACTTTCTTGCAGTGTATTAATTCCAGATTTCACCCAACAATCCATAACCTATGTTAGGGATAAAAACTGTATTTTATAAAAATAATAAAATTCAGTGGTACTTACTAAAACACATAACAAACATTTCTTCTAAGAAAAATCGCACAAAAGCTAAAAATACACGGGTGCATGGAGAACCCACTAACTCTTAACGAAGCAAGTTGTCTCTGTTAGAAAATCTGGTGTGTTTCCGCTGTGTCACACCTGACCATCTTGTGCCTCACAAGACTGTCTTAACTTGACTCATGAGAATGTTGAACTAGACGAACTAAGTATTTTTGTGTTTTAAAATATTTGTAGCCTCTTAAGTCTCCCCCCCCCCTTCTTTTTTTAAAAATAAAGGATTTAATACCTTTTCTATATATCTTTTTTTTTCTCTACTCTTTTTGTCATTTTTTCTTACATTTACAAAGTTTTCTCTAGATCACAGATACAAATTTTTTTTAAAATTTTTTATTAATGAATTAATGAGTATTGGCAGAGCTTAGTTAAATATGAAGTGTATATTTAAATAATTACATTGCAGTGTTAACTAAAACTTATTTTCAGACAAAACATCTTTTTCCTCCATTAACATGGAGAATATATAATTTAAATATTTCAATAAACTACATTTTTATTACAAAATCAAAGTGTATCTCTTTTTCCAGACAACAAATTTCTGAGGTAATATCATGTACTAAGCAGTATTGAAATTATTTACTGTAAAATTCAGCATATAATGTGCACCTTTACTTTCAAGCTAATTTTTAAGTATTTTTACAATATAACGTGCACCCTCTTTCTTACGAAGAAACCTGAAATGTATGTATGTAATGTTCTTATGTTTTGAAGTCATTTATTCAAGGTATTATCCTAGACTTAAAAAAAAACACAATATATTTCTACAGAACTATTTTTTTAAAGTTCATAAAGTATGCCATTTCTTTTAAATAAACTGTATTTTGACATATACAGAGTTCTACTTTTTTTTATGCTCCTCTCTTTTTTTTTTATTTTAAAAACTATGATTTTTATACCTGGGCATATAAGATGTACCCATAAATTTCTATCTAATTTGTTGTGTTAAAAGTGTGCAGAGTATATGCCCAATTTTAAGGTATTTATATTTTAATTTTCTTGTTGCTCAATTAGTTGTTTTTTTTAAATAAAATTTGAAAATGTTCATGTGTTTTAATTTCAAAAGATCCCTAGGGTGGAAAAATGGTGATAATTTTTTTTATTACAGAAAAAAATTGTACTGTTTTGATTTTGTCTACTTTTAAAATTTTTATTTATAAATCTATGACATTATGCCCCCCCCCCCCAGCAAAGGTTTTGAGCTCCAAGCCAGATCTTACAAAGAACTGCAAAACCATAAGAAAGATAGCATAGGTTCTAGGCCCTCTAGAATCCTGCTCTGTTCAATGTGGGGTGATACAGATGTGCCACTGTTATAAATATGTTTTTAAAAAATTATATCTGTGCTGAATATTCAGATGCAGTTGAATTTTGACACATTCTTATGTATAATTTATGTATCATTATATGAATTAAGTATCAAATTGAAATTTATAACAAATCAAATGCACAATTTCTATTAACATGTTATGTTTTTGCTGGATTTTGGTAGATAAATGGTTGTGGCTAGGTGTATTGTATCCATCAAGTCCTGGGTTTGATCCTGGAACCACTAAAACCTGCTTTGTAAAAAGGATGATGCACATAAATCTGTCAAGGCTCTAAGTCACCATGTTAGTGTGATGTTGAATTTAGAGTGTGAGGTGCCACTCTAGGTATAGTCCATAGGTATTGTCCTCATGGTGGATACTGTGGTTCAAAATCACTTGAGTCCCCCGTCGCCAATAACACTCTTTACTTTCAAATGTGACCTATTATTTGGGTGAATGTGACCTATTGACCCAAATATTTTTTTCTGTATGTATATAAAATAATTTTTTTTTGGGCATTACCAGCCTAGTGAGAGAAAGATCATATAAGGGTTTGAGTCAGTCCTGATTCTGTCTGAAATCAATAAAGTAGAATAATAAGGAATAGAACCAGGGAAAAACTAGTCTTAAAGCTGTTCTTAAAACTCGTTTAGGCCCTGGGCCCTTACACCAATGTAGGCCACACTTATGATCCTTAAAAATAGATAGTACATAGCATACATTGTCAAATACTTATATAAACAGAAATAAATGTGCATGACTTACGATCGGTTAAACCGGCTCTACCTAATGCCGCTCTTTGATTTAATGAATAAGAATGGTGTATGGTGGTAAATCTTGGTCTGTACATAGACGACGATCATCACTTAATAAGGCAGTCTTGCAACTGTTGCCAGTTGACATATGTACCAAAATTCTCACTTTTTTGGAGAATACAACCAAAAATAACATTTGACCATTAAAATTATTCAAATCATGATCTTATTAAGGCTCAGTCGAGAACGAGACATGGCCCTGAGCTAAGTTGGCCCATGCCTTAAAACGTCCCTGAATAGAACATACTAAGTTATAAAACCTCACCCAATGAAGTCTGGATATTATGATACAAGTTTATTTTGTTTCAGTTACTGTGTGTGTTTTTTTCCCCTTCATTTACATTTGGTTTTTCAGTGTTGAGAATAATTAAATAATTAGTAGTCTTATTTATTGTATCAGTAAATTATACAATCCTCCTCCTCCTCCTCCCAAATCAAAGCTGTCTGCATAGTTTATTAATGCATTTAATAAGATTTTCTACATAAGTTTTTCTCCTTCCCTTCTCCCAATTAATTATAATTCTAATATTTTGAGTTATATTGAATAAGTTTTTACTTTTCATAGAATTGCTGTGGTATATTCATAAACAGTTTTTCTTTTACAAATAAAAAAAAATGCATTTTTTAAAAAATATATACATTTTTACTTTTTTTTAGTAAAGTATGTAAAAAATCTTTTTGTTGGAGTTTTTATTTTTCCAAAAAGAAACATGTGCTTTAAATATTGCTTTAAAAAAAAAGACTGGTTTTATTTAATAAATGATAAAATTTCAAAAATGGTATTTCATTAAAAATTACATTCTCATCTTGTAGATAATAAATATTTTATACATAAAGAATAATTCCACCTTTCCATAATTAAGAGTTTACTAATATATAAAGAACAGACAATGCACTAATTATAGTTTTAAATAAAACCAATCAAGACATGAACAGGATCTCCCTTTCTTAAATGACCAATTGTGAGATTTATATGAGTTATCTATACTTTTATTTTAAAATTGTTCTCATTATTATTCTACCTGATATTTTCTATTCCAGGTTTCTGAACAAATAGAAGCATTTGAATCAGAAATTAGTTTAACCCCTGAAGATTTACAGAATCGGACAGCTTTCTGCAAATCTCTGGAAGAAATTTTCAAAATTTATTTTACGAAGTTCAAATTGTATCAGTTTGGTTCTAGTATTAATGGACTTGGTTTTAGAGGCTGTGATTTAGATGTGTGTCTTCAGACAAATTTTGAAGATAAGGTAATGCAATTTTTTTTCCCCATGTCAAATTTTGAAATGTTTCACAAATGCAGTTCAGATTGCAAAATTCTGTGCTTTATTTATACAAGCATTTTTTTTTTAGATTTCTGAAAGAGAAATAATATATATAAGATTATACTTTTTTTTGTAAAGCTTTATAGACACAAAAATTATGTATATAAATACATATATTTTTGAATCTCAAAACTGAGGAATTAATATTTAGTTGAGAATATTTCAAGATTTTATAAAAAATTCGAAAGTTTAACTTAGAAAATAATCACCAGTCTTTCAGAATGTTTAATTTTACAAAACATTACTTACTTATAATGCTATTTAATTTTCAGTTATACATTTGAAACAAAAAAAATTACAATTGGTAAATAATTTTATATGCATCATTATAATATTAACTTTAAAAATTTCTAAATATTTACTATTTATGCCACTATAGCAAAGGGAGCCAACTTCTATAATGAAGAAAAAGGTTGACACCTTAAAACTATGTTTAACCTTGTAGTCTTAACCCTAAACCTAAGTGTTTGCCAATGAATTACTGTTTTTTTTTAAAAAAATTTTCTTGGTTATGTTTTTCTTTAATTTGGATTTATTACTTGAGTATAATAAATTATATTAATTATAAGGAAACTGTGGACATTTTTGTCTAACTAAAATGAAGCTGAATAAATTATCTAAAGTTTCAAATGATAAAAAATTACTGATGCCTGCTTTTTGAAAATATATACATACGAAGGCTGTTCAGAAAGTATCGATACTGAGTTTATTCTATTTATTCCAGAAAACCCCTAGCGGAGGGACTGTGTGCATCATGCGCGTGCATATTTCACCTTGTCTCACAAAATTCGGCAGGTCTGTACAGCGCGCCGTTCAGTCACACTGACTTCTTTCACGTGGAGTGTTTGCGTGCGTTCGTCGAAAAAAGAAAATGTGTGAAAACACTGATCAGCGAATCTTTATCAAGTTTTGCTTTAAGCTCGGTAAAACGGGCACCGAAACCTACGAGATGATGAAAACAGCATTTGGAGATGAGTCGTGCTCGGGTTTTCGAGTGGTTCCGACGATTCAAGGAGGGTCGTCAATCAGTGAACAGTGATCCCCGTTCTGGACGCCCATCCACCTCTCGCATTGAGGACAAGATTGCACAAGTGAAGGCTGTGGTGCGCTCTGATAGTCGTTTAACAGTCCGAAAAATTGCACAGGAGTGTCACATTTCTGTAGGATCATGTGATGAAATTTTGAGAAAGGACTTGAACATGCGCCGAGTGTCTGCAAAGTTTGTGCCGCGTCTCCTCACTGAGGATAAGCAATTCCAATGACTGGCAACATCATCTGATCTGTTTCAAAGTGCAAGCGACGATCCGGAGTTCATGAAGCTCATGATCACTGGGGAAGAGTCGTGGGCTTACGGATACGATCCCAAAACAAAGCAGCAGTCGTCACAATGGAAAACCCCCGGTTCTCCTCGGCCAAAGAAAGCACAGCAGGTGCGATCAAAGATCAAAGTCATGTTGATTGTGTTTTTCGATTCAGATGGAATTGTTAATCATGAGTACGCTCCCCAGTGCCAGACAGTGAACAAGGAATTCTATTTGGATGTCATGAGGAGAGTAAGCGAGGCTGTTCGCAGAAAACGACCGGTGTTGTGGGCGTCCTCTCACTGGATGCTTCATCATGACGGAGCCCCAGCGCACAACTCCAATCTTGTGCAGTAGTTCCTGACAAAACACGGAACAATCCAAGTAGTACATCCTCCCTACTCGCCGGATATGTCACCTCCTGATTTTTTCCTCTTTCCCAAGATCAAGAACACCTTAAAAGGACACCGGTTTCAGGACATTGAAACCATAAAACAGAATTCGACACAGCAGCTTCAGGCCATCCCAAAGTCTGAGTTCCAGAAATGTTTCGAGGACTGGAAACATCATTGGGCCAAGTGTGTTACTGCCAATGGAGCATATTTCGAAGGAGATTGACTCAAAACCTGTTTATGTATGTATGTTTTTGCATAATAAATTCAGTCTCGATACTTTTTGAACAGCCCTCGTACAGGTATAGGACAAAATAATAGGAACACTCATTTAAAAATGAGTCGTACTTCAACCGCCCAATAAACAGCTGCCACATGTTGCAACAGTGTGCCACATAGTGGCGACGAAAAGGAAGGTATCAGTCAAGTATTTTACAGTGTGAAAGTTGCTTGAGAAAATTCTGTTCCCAGCTAAGCGGGATTATGTGCGACCTCTCTGACGTGAAAAGAGGTATGGTAATTGGAGCTCGCCTCGCTGGAGCCTCCGCGTCCAGAACAGCCAACCTTGAGGGTGTTTCAAGGACCACTGTGTCAAGGGTTATGACAGCCTACACAAACCTGGGTAAGGTGTCTTCTGTGAAGCACAACAGTGGGCGAAAGTTGAAGGACCGTGATAGACGGGTGTTGAAGAGGATAGTCGCCCAAAATCGCAAGACTACACTGCCACAGGTAACGTCCGAGATGAACACCCACCTTCTGAACCCCGTATGCATGAAAACTATTCAACGAGAGTTGCATGCTGTGAACATCCACGGCAGAGTAACTATTCGAAAACCGTTAGTTTCGGGGCGGACTGCTGCAAAGAGATTACAGTGGTGCCGAGACCACCTAAACTGGACACAACTGCAGTGGGAACAAGTCATCTGGTCTGACGAATCCTCATTTACATTATTCCAGACCACTGGACGTGTGTTCGTCTGGCGAACACCGACAGAAGCATTTCATGTTGTTTGCCTGGTTCCAACTGTGAAACATGGAGGGGGTTCTGTGATGCTTTGGGCAGCAATATCTTCCCATGGGTTGGGGCCTCTCGTTGTCTTGAGGGGGATGATCTCAGGCGACCATTATCGAAGCATTCTCGTAGATCATCTTCACCCTATGCTTCAGACTCTCTTTCCAGGAGAACGTCCTGTGTTCCAAGATGACAACGCCCCTGTTCACACGTCATGCTGTGTTCAAACATGGTTACATGAGCATGATGATGAAGTGGAACATCTAATCTGGTGTCCCAGTCCCCTGATCTCAATATCATTGAGCCTTTGTGGGGTTATTTAGAGAACAAAGTCCGTGCTCGGTTTCCACCTCCTTGCACACTATTTGAACTCGAGACTGTCCTGCATGAAGAATGGGTGCAAATTCCTATGAATTTTGTTCAAGACCTTTATTTTTCAATCCCACGTCGAATGCAAGCAGTCATTCAGGCTAAAGGTGGCCCAACACCTTACTAATTAAAAATTTTAATTTTTTCACAGGTGTTCCTATTATTTTGTTCTATACCTGTATCTATTTTGTAAAATTTATGTGTAATATTCCTCTTCAAAGTTAAAATCCTCTTATCTGTTTAAAAGCAGAGTGGATTGAAAAGTTTCACATGACTATGTACAGCAAGGTGAAATGAGTGTAAAAGTATTTTCTGATTAAATTTTAAATTCTACCCTCGCCATATTGAGGGCCTCTTCCACTCACTATCTGTCAGTGAAACATGTTATTCTAAACTGCTTGGTCACTAGTACCAATACTGTGGTCTACAATCATACATTTTGAATTGTAATATTTCATGGAAAATATGGAAATTTTAGAGAAGAATAGTGAATCTGGTTTAATTATTTATCAATGTTGGATCACACACATTAATAAGATAGACACAATTCATTATATATATCTATATCATAAATAGATGTATGTCAATCATTGCATACTATGAAATGTAAGGTTCCCATTTTGTTAGTATTAGTGGCAACAGTTTTTATGATATTTTTATGTAATGTAATCTGGCAACAGATTTAAGAACACTATGCTGAAGTGAGCATATTGTACTGCACATCATTTATCGCTATTATTAGATGTTATTTGAATCTTAAATAATTGTTCATTCCTCCAAATGATCAACCCCATACATCTTTTTATCTTATAGAAATATAAATATTTAAATAGAATTTGTGTGTGGGGGGTGTGGGTGTGTGACTTTAATTGGTGAATCTGAAATATATATTTTTGTACATATATATAGTTAGATCATTAAATTTTTTTTTTATGTTTATGGTATACACTTTTTTTGCTGTGTCAGTGCATGATTTTTTTTTTCTTTGACTAAAAATTAACATTTATTTGCAGCAATTTCAAATTCATAAGTAGCCACAAGTCATTTTTTTTTAAAGTAAATATCCTGCTGGCCACCATATATTTTAATCCTTGTTTAGCTTTTTAAATTTTCTATTTTTTTATAAAGGGACACAATACGATCCCTTGACAAAAATCGGTCAAAAAATCAAAACTAATTTTTTTGGTCTCAACTTATCCTTTATATACTTTTCTACAATCTCAAAGAATTTCAGAATCTCAAAAAGATAAATATCTAATTTGTCTTCATTTAAAATGCTAAGGCTTTTTTTCTTTTGTGCCAAATGCTTTAATATTTTTTCTTACTATTGGTAATAATAAATTTAACAAAAGTTGGTATGCATTTTTTAATCAAATACTTTAAAAAAATTAATTTAGAATTTATATATATTTTAAAGAAATTTTCTACTAGCATTCACAAAAAGAAACATGTATGAATACCAATCATGTTACCACAAAACACCTACCAACTTTTGTTATGTGTAGTTTGATGTACTTGTAAACCAAATTGCATGTGTGTATGCCAATTTTTGTAGAAGGAATAGAATTTTAAAATCCCTTCATAAATTTTTTTCATTAAAAATGAAATGGTTATTTGTTTGATGTGCTTTGAGCACAAAATCTATTTAACATAATACATACATACAGGGGACAACCAGAAAAATTTAAAAAAATCATTAAATTAAAAAATGTTGTGTAAATCATATAATATCCCCTTAAACATTTATTGTAAACTATCGAACATTGAACAAAAAATAAAACAAAGGCCAATATGCTTCATTATACTTTTGAAAATTTTTAAATAAGTAGAAACATTAAATATATAAACTTATTATATATAATTTGATAATTTATAAGTAATATTAAACTTGCATATATGCTTTCATCAATAAGTTATTCACCTCTATCTAACTACTCAATCATGCTTTTATTTAATTAAACTTCAAAACAAACAAAAAAATATAACCAACCTATGGTTCTGAGAAGAAGTTATGTAGAAGGCATTTACTATTTTTGCAACTCTATTGCAAGATAAAAATGATTTCCTGTGCCTTTTAACATAATGAAAAGTTAAAAATCCTTGCATCCAGTAGTTAAAAATCTGTCTCATTGATTACTTAAAGAATGTTTAGAACTAATTTGTTATCAGTATGCTACATGCCAAACATCTTTTTAGTGCTGTTTTGATAATTATCACCTAACTTGTCAATTATCAACTACAACTTGGTTTGTGGTGATGATGTTGTATCCATGACAAGACCAATTTAGACAGTACCATGGGCCCAGATGACTGTTCTGGCAATCTGTTCAATATTATCCACATAGAGGTTTGTTGATGAAAAAAGGACCCCTATTTCTTACAGAGCAGCAATAATAGCTGGAAAGTCAAAAATATAAGCAGGTGTTAGCTCTGTATCTAAACAGTTATCATAATTTCTATAAGTTCTTCTACCATCCCTATCAAACTTGCTATGTAACATTCTGATATCAAAATTGTGCCGAATATTTAATTTATAAATTTAAACATTACCAAGATTAATAACTAAAAATTATTTGTAACTGTATGCTGTAGTATTGATGAATGTAACATTCCAAACTGGAAAGGGTTTTTCTTATGCATTACACTTTCGGACACCCATTAATGAAGCAGTTCAGTAACATACAAGTTTGCTTAACACATTGTTTTACTGTGATTCCCTTGAAAAGAAATTGTTTTGTCTTATCACTCCTAGACATAGTGACATCAAAATTCTTATTTTTCATTTTATGAAACAACGTTAGATAAAATTAATTTTGTATTCAGAATTTTTCTTTGGAATTTGATGCTATAAATGTTGCAAGATTATTTTTATTGATGATGATGTAATAAACTTTAAATAAAAATAATTGATTCATTTCAATTAAATATATGATTAATTTAGAGTTCATAGATGTTCTAATGATTTCTGTGTATTTTTACTCTTTTCTGTGAAAGAGGCGTTTCAATAACTAAGCTTAACATTTTGGTTGGCTATTTTTCAGGAATATGTTTCTCTAAAAGATGTGCCGACACCATATGAAGTCAAAGAACAGATTATACCTCCAGAAGATGTACTTCGGTTGCAACCGTTTTTCATGCTAAGACTTGTCAGGAGAATACTTTTTAAACACATCCCTGATATGAACAAAATCCTGCTGATTAAAGCTCGTTGTCCTATACTTAGATTCTATAGTAAAGATTATAATGTCTTCTGTGATTTTTCTTGTGAAAGCAAGTGAGTATTCTTTAAGGAACTCTATAGTTATTCAGATCCTTAGTTAATACTTAACTCATAAATATGTATATTATACATATATTTTAATAGATATGAATTTACATCCTCTTGTATGTGACTTTGTCTTGTTAGTGCCCAAATGTATTTTTAATGCTACTGAACCGTGGAATTTGCCAGCAGATCGAAGTGTTAAATTTTTTTTAGAACTATGATATTTCATGTATTTATTAGAAAATTCAAAAACTTTAATTTTTCTTTTTTGATTGCTATACCATAGAAAAAAGTTACCTTCTATCTAGATAACTTAAAATGCAAAATCATTCACTTATGCATCACATTTAAAGTTTCGAAAAATGGAGAAATTTTACAATTTTTTGCCATTTTTTTTATAATTTATCAATGTCATAACACTATTACAAATGTAAGTTTGGGATATGAAGAAACAAGGGGGAAAAGTTCAAACTTCTTAACTCTATTGTTTTTTTGGGTTTTTTTTGTAAGTTACATATTGCTTTTTTTTCACCTTCAATAAACAAACCTTAATAAATGTGGAATTATTTACATTTCCACTTTTTTTCTTTTGAAATTTAATTTTAGAGAAAATTTGGGCATGATGGAGATTGAATGTGGCTGTGTTACAAACATTTCACATTTGATGATCTGCCCTTCATGTATGTAATTAGGCATTGACATGTGTCATATTCAGGTTGCTATGGAAATGTTGACATCTCTCATCAGTTTGCATTATTTTGAATTTCAGTTAATTGCCAACACACACACAGATAGTAATGTGACAATTACTTACATGCTAAACATTTTTATTTTGCATGTGCATTTTGATTGTGTCGCCCATCTGGTATAGTGGTTAGTGACGCTGACTGCTGTGCCGTAGGTCCTGGGTTCGAATCCCGGATAAGGCATGGATGTTTGTAAATGTATAGTGCCTTCGCAGCATGGGGGTACTCTAAATAGCAGTCGAGCCGCATGTCCTCTTGTGAGGTGGGTGGAAGGGGAAGAGAGGTGGGAAGCCCCTGACCACTCCCAGGGTGTTCTCCCTCAAAATTGGGGTGAAATCGAGCCAAATCATACTGTCACCTGTAATGGTGCTCAAAACTACGGCTAACGACAGGCATACTATCTAGCCCGATGCTATGATGAATTTCCTGAGCCTCGATCTGACTACGTCAGACAGGTGGCATTAGCAACAGCAACAACATTTTGATTGTTGACTGTTAATGTAAGGAAAGTGATAAAAATGTTTAAATGTTATAAAATAGTTACTAGAAAGGATTTTGAGTGTCCTCAATTTGGTAATCCAAATGACTTTTTGCCACATAATCTTAATCACAGGAATATCTTAATGTGCTATTTTCTATTCCTCGGATCTAAAAAAAATTGCACTATTCTCCAACAAAAAATAAACATTTTAATTTTCAATTTTACTTTTATTTGTCACTCCTTATATCTCAATCTTCCATAAGAACCTTTTGACATTGGTAAATTAAATAATTAAAGACATTAATGAAATTTCTCTTCAAAATTTTAAATGCAATGCACAAGAGATCCTGCCCTGTTTTTTTTTTTTTTTTTTTTTTTTTTTTTTTTTTTTTTTTTTACTTAGCAGAGTGAAAGGCAACTTTTCAAAGGTACACAGATGGAAAGAGAAAAAAATTTCTGACCTTTACTAATGCATATATAATAATTTTATTTCTTGAAAGAAGGTTTGCGTAAATTATATGTACAGTTAGTTTATTAATAATTTTAGCTGTGCATCATTTTCTTTATACAGGCAACATAAGTTTTTTTCCATGCTAGTGAATGTTTCCAATATCATTCAAGTTTGTTACTTAACAACAAAACAAACTTTCAATATAAAATCTTTTTTTTTTATAATAACTGAAATAAACATCTCTAATATTGCAAAAGATTAGATATTAAAAAAAAGTTTTGCTTTGTCAAACATACTTTCATGCATCAGAAAAATTTTATTGAGTAAAAATGGGGTCTCTCAGATATACTATTGGCACATGAAATGACAGGAGCTTATCTGTAATACATGTTAGTATGTTTCATCTTTAGTTTATTGTTTGTTTTTAAAATCAATGTTTAGTGGGATAGATTTTATTTTATATATTTACTTTTCTTTCAAGTTTAATTGAATTTTTATTCCTACAGAAATTCTATTCGAAATACAATGCTACTTCGTCTACTGGGCTACATGGATTCAAGATTTCCTACTTTGACAAAAATAATTCGCTATTGGGGTAAATACGGAGGTTTTGTTGGCGATATTGAAATGTTCAATAGTTATGCTTTTTCTTTGCTTGTTGTACATTTTCTTCAAACCAGAAATCCACCTATTTTACCTCCCGTCAAAGAATTAGCCTCAAAATCAGGTAATTAAAGTATTTTTGTTTTTAATAAATTTTATTTGTGTACTTATTTCTAATGTGGCTAGCTTTTTGTCTATCGTAATATAGTTAAAATTCCATCTTAAAAATAAAAAAATGTAGAGGGTAGAAATACACATGACAATACAGTCAGACCTTCATTTTACTATTTTTCTATTAACAAGTGTAAATAGAAGTGTAAAACAAGTGTACATCTATGAGTAAGTACATTTTCCATTTACCGAACTTTTTTTCTTCTGACACAATTTTTTTCACCCTACTTTTAAAATATTTCTAGACATTTCAAAGTATTCTCTCTTTTAACGCATTTTATGGTGATCAATGATCTTGAACTGATTTTACCAGGTGCCTAACTCAACAAAAACAGTAAAATTGCTGTAATTTTTCAAACAAATTTAACAGATTTAATCAGTAATTAAATTTAAGGATGCATGTGGTAATGGTAATGTATGGTTAATACATCACTTGTTAATAAAATATTGTAGTTTTAAAATTAGAAAATGTTATTAAAATTAATTAGTTTTAATGTAAAATTTTGAAAATACATTGTATTCCTGAGAATATTTTTTTTTCTTGGATAAGATATATAAAATAAATAGATATTAATTTACAAAAAAAATGCAAATAATTACTAGGAGTTTGAACAATAATTTTTTTCGTTCCATTAAAAATAGTTTCAAAGGAATAATTTTATGTATATTCTTATCTTAAATCATCTATACTTCTCTAGTTTATTCAATTGAATTAAATCCGCCTTCTAGTAGTTTTGAGTGAGACAAAAATAGAAAAGTATTAATGAACATTAAAACAGGAAATCAAGAAGCAATGTTCATATTATGATGATAATTATATGTTTGACTTTAAATTAGAAAATACAGATAAGTTACAGAGCAGTGGTCCCCAACCCCGAGCCGGTCTGTGGATGAAATAATACCGGGCCGCTCAAGGGACATTAAATTATTTCCATCTTTTTTACTGTGGTGTATTTCTTGGGTTTGTGCAACTTTCCATGGAAATCACTTTATATTTCATTTTTTGGTGTAACCCTATTTTATTCTGAAGGCATATATTTAAAACAACTAAATTAAAATTGTTAAATCAAATCAATCTAAAATATAAAAAGTTAACGTTCCTCATCAGTGGGCCGCAGTAAAATTATCAAACATTGGCCAGTCCGCTGTGATAAAAAGATTGAGAAACACTGCGTCACAGTAACAAAATGACTGAAGATATATCAAACCTTAAATAAAGTGATATTTTTTTTCAGTTCAGTTCCAATTCAAAGCCCTGATAATTACTTTTTTTTTTGGTAATATATAGTGGTTACGAATTTTTAAAAATTTACGTGTTTGTGAAGTAGATTAAAAGATTAATCTCTCTCTCTCTATTTAATGAATTTTCCACATAATGTTCTTTTTTCGGGATTTAGTGACTTCAATAAATAAAAGTCCGACTGCATATAGCTCAAATTTGAGTAAATAGGAAGTGTTTTGTAAGAATATTAGGTTTTATAAATGTTTTTATTTTAATGTAAAACATTCAAGAAAATTTTTTGAATTACATGAATGGAAATGATCTTAGCTGAAATAAAAGCAATGCATCTATTTCAACTTTAAAAAAAAACTAACTTTTACACATTTAAAATTGTTTAGTTAGTTAAACTTTCTCTCTCATTAGTTTTATATTTGCTATTTCTTTTATGATGTTCAGTAAATCGCATTATATTACCATATATGAATTGTTAAAACTGCAATTCCCAATGAAAGCATTTCAACAAATCTCTAACTATTGAACTTCTCACACAGACTATGCAACTACACATATTTAAAAAATCTTATAAGACCTTCCCATATGTAATAGCTTAAATGTGAAGCTTTCTGTTGTATGCAAGACATTTTTGTATGTTCAGTGAAACCTCGTTAATTGGGCTTTAGGTCATCTTTACTATAAAAATCTAGATAAAATAAAACATATAGTACATAGATCGACATTCTGTATAATAAAAAAAATGATTTTTTGAAATGAGACAAAGCAAACTGGTAAATAATTGCATGAGAGAATTCAAATCAATGCATTTTTTTAAAATTGCTTCTTGTTGAATGGGGTTCTGATTCATGAGGACTCGCTGTATATTTGATATAATAACTTTTACATAATTTTACGGATTATTTAATGTTTTCATACTCATTTGCTGCCATATTTTAGTTTAATATTCTTACACTTTTTTAGAATACTTACAGCAAGTGGTTCTAGAGGACACCAAACAAATGTTTGAAGATTTGAAGCAATTTCCTCCATCTAAAAATTCTAAAACTGTAGGTATGCTTAATTTTTTTTTCCTTTCAAAATATTTTTTGATTGATGGTATTGTCTTTAAATTATTTTGGAATTTAATGCATCCCATATTCAGAAGTTTTATACAGTATTGCATAAAATCTGTTTATTTTTTTTAATTAAATATAGTACAGAATAGGGGTGTTCGAAGACAGAAAATCCACCTTGAATGAATATTTCTTTTCAGAACACTGCTTATATTGATACAGCACCCGAGAAGCTACCGCTTCAACTTATTGACTTGCAGTCAGATCACAGTGTGAAGGAAATGTTTCGTGTTGTGACATTGACCAAATGCTCTCTATATTTGAGTTGACATATTTATGAGTAATTTTTATTTATTTATTTTGCATTAAGGTCAGCAAATTGTGATGAGAATTTAAGCAAGGAATCTCATTTCTGATTTATTAAACTGTGATAAGATATATTTGTCTCATTAAATTGATTCTAAAATTTAATGTATTTGCAGCTATAGATATGAAATTAGAACTATAAATAAAGCTGCTACTATTTTATTGATTTTAATGGTTGATATCTTTTCTGAAATGCAATGATTTTAAAAAAGGTAGGGCCCTCAAACCAAAACAATTGCCTGCCCCTGGCGTATGATTTTTAAATATGTATATAAAGCTGTGAATGTAATGTAAGGTTACATTGGTTTTTGCTGATTCACAACATCAAAAAGGAAGGGAAAGGAAATTCTACTTTATTCTAGTATCCAAGATTTTCATTTTTTTAAACCACTCCTTTTGTACCTTATAGTTTTTATTTACTACAAAGGTGTGTTGGCTCTTATGAAACTGAATTATATTATTACCAACATTCACAAAATTGACTCAATTTTTGTAGAAGAGCTTCTCCAGGAATTTTTTTTCCATTACTTGACGTATGACTATACAAGAATAATGCAACCATCAACAAGTTCTTCAATATCACTTTCCAGTTATGTGCCTGATGTTGATGATTCTACAGATAAATTTGAGGTGATTTTTTCAATCATTATAAAATTGAAAATTTATATTTCAAAACCAAAAGCATTTTTATACTAATTAGATAAAAGTCATCTTTTAATCTAATTTATTTTTTAACCATTAATTGTTTCATCTTTTAACTAGTGCAAAATCAAAACTAAATTATTTACTGATTTATTAGCATGAAAATACTGTTTTTAATCAAATCTAAGCTGCCATTGATTGCAAGACACTCCAAATTCTCAACACGTTTTTGTGTAAAATGTCTTATAGATATCCAATATTTATGAAATTAAAAAGTGAAGAATTTATTTTTACCAGCATTAAAATATACATCAACCTATAATTTATCAAACTGTAAGTATCATTCAATTTCAAGCTGTACCCAAATAAATACAGTTTCTGCAATTTCAATATTTTTACTTAACTAGTAATATTAATTTAGTTTAAAGCTATATTGCTTTCATAAATTAGCGAACTAAAGTACATAGAATATATTGATCAAAACTTTTTTACCAATTTCTTGCACTATGGTTCATGAATAAGAGTATGAAATTATTACTGTGACTTTGTTATTTAAGTGTTTTTCCCTAAGCTAAAGAATTCTGTGAGTTAAATAAAATATCTTATTATTCTGCATTGATGAACATAATATTTATTAATTAAATAGTTTACTGCATTTTTAAATTTTATAGGTTAACACATTGAACATTCAAGATCCATTTCGGCCAAACTTTAATGTAACTGCTGGACCAAATTACAAGTATTGCAAATACTTTTTAAACAATTTATTGCAAGTCTGTATGGCTTATCAGAATAATTCTTTTGATAACACCAAAGCAGACAGATGGGGATTGGACCTTGTGTTCAACGAGCCAATGTCAGAAACAAGAATACATAAAGAATGGCAAGACCATCACAATCATACTATAGAAATTCTACCAGAACCTGACATAGCTTCAAAACTAGAAAAGATTTTCAAATATGTACTTTTATTTAACTGTGTTACATGCCACATACCACCAAATGAGTGTACTGATTCAAAAACACTTTTAAAATTACATTGTAAAGTGTACAATAATACATGGCATGGCAGAGATTGGGCTGCTGAAATATATAACAAAGATAATAATCTTTCACCATTGGAATTAGAGCATTTTATATCAAAAGAACTGGTTTCCAAATCCAATGATAGGAAGTCATTAGTGAGTGAATTTATATGTGAATTAAAAGAACATCATGAAAAAAAATTGACTGTACATTTAAATTTTATGGAATCAAAGCCACCTATTTTAGCTGTATTTTTAAAAGAATTCATTCCTCGTACGTTAAAAATATTTTGAATAAAATTGACAAAATAACTTGATTGTGGTTCATTTATTACTCTTATTAATTATAACTTCTGCTTGTGATAAATAACATTGCAGTTTTAACAGAATGTTTATTCAATGTGCATATGCTGTAACTTATATATCTAGCCTGTAATTATTAAAATAATATACCATAACACTGCCTAATGGTAATAACCTTTATTAACTGCTACCGCTGAAGTGCAAATTACCTACTAGGCACCAGTCTATTTGCAGTTCATTTAGGTTTGCATTCACATTTTTTAAAACCCAGCCTGGAAACAATGTTAGCAACAAAATGTTTCCAGAAATGCTGCAGTGAATACAAAGGAGTCTCATAATTATTCATAGAGTATTTACTATATTTTATAGTATTTAAAATAATTTTATGTATATTGGTTTAAAAATTTTGGTTTGTTTATATGCTTAATTCTTACAATCTGTTTGGTTGAAAGTAATGTTGAGAAATATGAGTATGTTTTGCAGCCCATTTAGGACTGTATATATATGTTACCGTTAATGTACAAAGGGATCTTCGCATTAGCGGTTTCCGTATCATTCAAGTTCAAAAGTTTGGTTCTCTCATTTCCTTTCTGTTAGGAATTTTGTGATGCGTTCCAAAATATTTTATCCTAAACATTGAGAAACAGAGTGGTAGAGAGTGTAAATGTATTTGATAAAAAAGCTTGATTTAAATTATAATTTAATTATGATGACAAGTATCTTCTGGAAACAAATTAAATGTTGAAAGTTCCAACTTGGTACACTAAAACGGGTATTTAAAGACAATTGAATACAGAATACAGTGTTTGCAAAGAAATTTTCAGTGAAAGGACATCTCCCTGCTGTAGAAATATTTTTATGTCAAACAGCAACAAAACAATCTCTTAGTACTAGACAGGGATTAAAAAAATGTGGCTGCTAACATAAATGTACTACAAATAGGTGTGCTTGTCATAATAGCCAATTTCTATGCAATTCAGAGATTTGCCAATCCTGAGATAGCACTAATAAGTAGGTATAACTTTATCGTATGTTTTGTAAATTAATTTCCTTAATTGAAATAATATGTTAAACCGTTTGATTTTTTTGTATTCTAGTTTTTCAATAGGCTTATAATTGATTCTATCAACTAATGCATTAATTGTTCGATTTGACTCTTTAAATATCAAAAAATATTTAATTTAAATATACAGAAATGTTGCTGTTCCACCAAAGATCTTATTTCCACTTAAACAAAAGAATAGTAGGTAATGTACAGATTGCTTGGGTAATTTGAGAAATGAAACAATTTTCATCTTTGTTCATTTGCAGATTAACTGATTTCTGCGCTTTAGCAATAGCATAAGCACTTCTCTCAGTCGGTGCATTAACTGCCCATGCCACATATATACTCTGTAACAAAAAGAAATTTAGATGCAAATGATTAAAATTTGGTGTCCAATGAATGAATAGCAGAAGCTACGGCGCAACAGAACTACACTCAGTAGGTGCCTATAAAAAGCGATTCTCAATCTGATGGTTAAAATTTCTGTTGCTTTGCAATTTAAGATACTTTTCAACGACTGAAGAAATGCCTCGACGCAGGATTCGAGCTCATTACGAGCAACTATCAGAGTTTGAAAGAGGCAAGTTGTGTAAATCGGAGGATCGCTTATCATATGGGTCGACAATGGTAAATTTCAGCGTCATGATGGTAGCGTTCAACCTAGGGTCGCAGAAGATTGGGAGGTCAGATTGAATGTCAGATCAGCTGTCAGAGCGCCTGATTCCTCATTATCAACCATCAGACGTACAATCCACACTCGAGTATCCACCATGACCTTTCAGAGAAGGCTGATAGAGCGAAAATTAAGCTCGTTCCGACCGCTACGCCGCCTGCACACTGTCGAGCCAAATTACAGTGGTGTTGGGCTCGATAAAGTTGGAATAAAAAATAGTTTACATAGTATAATAATTTCAAAACAAAAATTTAAGCCAAATACAAAAATTAGACAAAAAAATGAGTGTGTTCAGAATTTTTTGCCACAAGTGTACATGAAGTATGATCCTTTGCATTGTGCTGCTTTTAATCTCAGGACTTTGGAATGCAATAAAATGACTTAAATAGTGTGTTTGCAAAGGATGTATTTATTAATGCTTTTTCTTTTCTCCCAATACATTGTATAACTAAAACCATGACACTGGGGAGTGGTTTGTGTAACTTTTCCTTGGTAATTAAGGGGTTAGGATTTTTTAGTAACACAGTTTGGGCAATAAAGGTATTTAATGATAGATAATAGAATAAATAAGAAAGATTTTAAAGAACTTATTTTTTGAATTTCAACATTAAAGCAAAAATTATGAGTTGGACTTGTGTGGTTATTATGAAGGTAGATCTCTCATAATGTTCCTTGAAAACATTAGGTTATAAGGCTGCAATTATATATTTTAAAATAAGAAAAATTGCCTTTTATGGTGTGATATTTTTAAAACTATATGCACATAAAACCATTTCATAAATAAACCTCAAGATAATACAAAAACTGAAAAGATTACAATTTCAAGTTTAATAATTAAAAAGAAAATGTTATTCTAACAAATGTATTCTTTATCATCACCTCTTATAGTGGCTCTCACACAAGCAACAATTTTCACAAGAATCGATAATTGCAACCAAATGCCTATTATTATCCCAATGTATAATCAACCAAACAGTTGACTCATTTTAATAAAAATACTAATATCTGCTATCCACTCGATTTTTAATTCAGTTAAAAAATTCTATCATTGAAGAGATTAATTTACTATTTTGTGATAGCTCTTTTCATCCAGCATTGTTGCAGCTAAAAATTAGTTTGTACTACATTAATTTACATATGTGAACAGTAAATAGCACAAAAAATTACTTCCCTTAGCTTTGTTGCAAGAAATATAAAGCACTTGTTCACACAGCTATCCCCACACTGAGGTAAAATAATAAAAAAATGTTTTGTTTTGCCTTTCTTCATCAAAATAGAGAATCTTCATTACAAAAAACAAAAATTCAACAGAGAAAAGCTTTTTTTTTTGGTGGTGTCTAGAGTCACTGAATACCCAGACCATAAGTTCATTCTAATATGAACTTTACAAAGGATATAGTGTAAATGAAGAACTACAAAATGTTTACTCTGTATAGAATAGAGGCATTATTCGAAAATTTCCAAACTACAGCAATTCCACGTATATTATTCTTGAAGCTACTCTTACAATCAGAACTACACAGCTCTTATCGTGACATTTTCAGGGAAAAAATAATACCATCAAGTTTCAATAATCCCAACTATACTTAATCTGGACAGGGATTAAAAAAATTCTTAGTAAATTAAAAATTTTATTTTACAGTGTTTAGCTACACTAAATGTCCCCTTTAACAAGTTATTTTGTTTAATACATATTACCTAGAGCAACAATTAGTGCAGAATGCTGTAGTTCGGCTGTAATTTTAGTATATAGCGAGTCTTTTAATATAATCATTTTGTACAAAAACAGATATAGAACTTAGCTTCCCTGAAATATTGCTATACTCTTTGAGGGAAAAAAATTAAAATTTTAATTGGAAATATCTTGTTTAACTTTTCCAATATTTAAACTTCTAATTTTACTAAAATTTTCAAATACAATTAAAACTGATTTTGAAGGCATTTATCATTTTTGTTTAAACGATTGTACACATTCTTTGGTTGAGTCAAATAACATTATATGTATACTTGCAGTTGTGGGAAAACTGTGTATTATATAACTGATTTAAGAATGGTAAATAATATTTTTGGGATAAGAATTGGTCTCAAAATAATATACTTTAAAATAAGGAATTGAAGAATTAGTCATTAATTTTAGAAATTAATGAATCAGCACAAAGAATTGAATAAGGCATCAAGAAAACAACTTAATTTTGAATTAAAAACATGAATAAGAAATTGATAATTTAGGGGGGGGGGGAACAGGTATTTTTCCTCAGGAAGTGCAGGACGTGTTCCCCATTAACTTTAACAAATGTAGTACCATTGGAAAGGAATTGGTTTGTACAATAAAAATTTAACTGGAAATAAACTATTTTCAAGACAAATATTTAAAATGAACAGAAAACAATCTGAAGTGATCAGTGATAATCATTTATGTACATAGAATATATGTAGTTAATGCTAAGCCAACCATTTGCATCATTCACATTCACTGCTGATAACATAAGCACAGAATCTCGGTACCGGGCATTCTTCTTGTTGTTAATTATGCCACTTGATTGATAGTAACATCAGATCAAGGTTCACAAAATTCATTGTGGCAAGGGGTTAGCAATTACGCCTGTCATTAGCCATAGCTTTGAGCACCATTACAGGTGATAGTACAATTTGGCTTGGTTCCACCCCAATTTTGAGAGAACATCCTGGAAGAGGTCGGGGCCTCCTTCCACCAACCTCACGAATCGACGGTCATTTAAAGTCCCCCCCCCCATGCTGCAAAAATACTACACATTTACAAACCAAAAATAAGCGAAGTCAATGCAACTCTACACCCAAGTGATTGAAGGTTAAGTTTCCCTGTGGGAAACAGGCACTCTGCATCTATTCTACCATTCATTTACAAACACCCATGCCTTCTCCAGGATTTAAACCCAGGCCCCACAGCAGTCAGTGTCACTAACTACTATACTGGAGGGGCAGCCCAGGCTCTCTTAAAAATGGCTGTATGTTGCACTTGCTTCAGACTTCAATTTATAGCAAAGAACTTGCTTAAGAGCTCTGAAGGATAGAATATCTAATTGAATATGAGAGCCTTTTGGAAAAGGCTTACATACAAATACCATTAAATACAAGTGTATACATTTTTCCCCACCCTCTTTTAGACCTATAGAATCAGGCAAAGTGTAAATTCCTAACATTTTAGATAGCTTACAAAAAAAATTTTATATGATGGTTCTTTTAACTAAAAAATTTTTCAGTTTTTGCATAAATTCTGCAACACCAAAAATAAATACACATATTTGCTATATCTTGAAAACAGCTAATTTCTACTAGAATTTCCACAACCAATGAAATTTTTACTCTACATGTACCTACATGTTACCTTTCCAACAGTACCATATTTGTCAAAATTGATGGGGAACAACACCTTTTGCACTTCCATAGTCATAAGAAAATGCACTATATTCATCCTTTCTTAATGAACCATTTCCAACTCAAGTCCTCCAAAAAATGAAAGTAACAGGATAAGCAATACAGAAGCTATAACATCTTAGTTAATTTAGAATTAATTGTAAAGATATTAGGGCGACCCGAAAGTAATGCCATTTCTGCATCTGTCGATATTAGTTAGTCATTTATCAGCTCATTGTGTACTTCAAAGTTGTGCCAAAGACATTTTATGGAAAGAGTGATTTGCTTACTCTTAAATATTTAAACCTTAATTTTTTTTTTTTTTTTTTTGCAATTTATGGATGGTCAGTCAAATACCAGAACATGTGCATATCTGGCATTATATGCTTTATGAGTTTCACAAGTGTAGTAATGCAATGGTTGATACCAAACTCTTTTGCAAAGTTTATCAAAATACATAAGATGGGTTTTTAAGCTCAAATTATGTCAGTTCGATTCTTTCCAACTTTTTAGGAGACAAGCAAATTTAGACATTGGCATGTTAAGGGTTGGAGGCTAATCCATGTTAGACAATCTAGGAACTGTTAACCAACTTGGTCGACCATACAAAAACATTTGCAGCAGATTGGTAATGTGAGCAGAGCCGGTATATAGGTCCTGCATAATCTGTCGAAAGAAAACAAAGCTAACCGATCCACCACATGCAATGCATTGCTTCAGCGGCACAATACAGAAATGTTTTTAGATCTCTGGAAAGGAAAAATGGATCCTCTATAATAATCTGAAACGTAAAAGGCAGTAGTTCTCTCTAGAGTGAGTGAATATTAACGTCCCACTGTTCAGCAACACGAGGGCTTTTGGGAACAGTCCGTGTAATTTTGAACCATGGTCAAGTGACGTGGACGACACCTGACCTGGCACCCTCCTCTCCTAACTACCACACCTCACCAACGGGAGGACGTTTGAGCTCTCAACAGATTTAACGTGCATCGCTCCCCTACACAGCGGGTCTTCAGTGGTACTGAGTTCTCTCTAGAACAGGCACTTTTGTGTGTTTGGGGGAGAATTCCTGGGGTTGTTAATTTGAAGTACTGAAACCTGGACAAACTGTGAAAGCAGACCCTTACAGTGAACAAGTGGATCGAGTAAATCAATCTTTAATTGAAAAGTGACCTAATACTGTAAACAGAAAAGCTGTTATTCTGCAACACAATAATGCAAGACTGCACTGTGCAAGATGAAACATGGAAAAAAATTAATGAATTTGGATGAGAATTAAAACATCACTCTCCATATTACTTGCTAAAAACTGCTCCATCGAAAATTTCCATTTTTTCTGATCACTACAACTTTTTTTAAGTGGTAAAATTTTTTTCAATTCTAAGGATGTCCAAAATACCATCTCCAGATATTTTGCTGCAAAATCATTTGATGTTTCTCAATCCGGCATTGAAAATTTGTACATTAGATGGCAAAAAGTAGTTGTTGATAACGAAGGTGATTGAAAATGATTTAAACTTAAAAGTTGATCAATTCGAATTTAAAGTATGAAAACGACATTACTTTCTAGTTCACCTGAAATACAATAATCGTTAGTATTTTACAATTGTTATATGTTTTTAATTATTAAACTGCTACAATGAGTTGCTCTAAGTAGATGTCTGTGTGAGATACATTAATTTAGTCGGATGGAGTAGATGCCACAGTCATATGATATGCAGTCTCATTTTTCTAATCAATTGTTTCAGTCTTTTGCTTTTTACAGAGGTTTTCTTGAAAAAAAAATACAGATTTGCTAAGGATATTAAGACATATTAATAAAAAATGTATTCAATTTTAAAATATCCATATCATATAAGAAAAGCAAAAATTCAGAAGAATTTTAAAATTAATTATAACTTGAACATTAATCAAAAGTAATACATAATGGTACTGAAATTTGCTTTCATGATTTTTTTGTTATATATTCTGAATGAGAAAAAAAATAGGCTTCTGGCATGGAAGAATTACTGCACCTGCATGCACACACTCAAATCAATTCTCACTCAAAATATTAAAATAATTGATAATAAGCTTCCCCATCACAGTTTTAAAATGTTTTTTTTTTTTTTCATATTTAGAATAAATACACATGCAAAACAAATCCATAGTGATAGAGACTGAAAAAATCGATTTGGTAGTCTATTGCACACTTTTAATTATTTCATAATTCCAATGCTATCAATAAAAATTATGGTATTTAATTTAAAATTAAATTTAACTAAAGATTTAATTCAACTCATTATTTGTACGCCATTGTATTTCATATCATGTGAACAAGCACATAACATTGATTCCTATGTCATGTGTTATGGTAAAATTCATAAAATAGATAAAACAATATTAATCTGAAGTATAGATTAGTAACAAAAGCATATTTGATATATGTTTTAGAATTCCAATTTTTAATACATGATATAATAAGCATCTATACAAAAAATTTTATTTACACAAATCAATGTGATAATTTTTTATATGTACATGAAGAATAATTTTAAAAAATTACTCTTGTTTAATTGCATTCGATGCTCGTATTCTTCGTGCTCTACTACCCATCATGTAGAAATAGAGCCATGGACAAACTACTCGAATCCAAATGGCAATTTTAGGCAGCAGTCCAGCCAGTACCAATTCTGATCTCTTAGCTGCAGTTGCAATGATTATATTCTCGGCAACTTCATCAGGATTCATGCCACTTGCTGTTGCCTGATCCATGACTAAAAAAAAAAAATAACCATTTAAGTAGAATAACATGACAGTAGGTTTTATAATCAGTGATGACTGGAATTTTTCACAAATACCTTCTACTTTCTGTTACTTTAATTAATAAGATATTTAAGAAGAATTATTTAGAATTTTTACTCTCTTGTTAATGATGTTAATTTCAAATTTTTCTAAATAGAATTTGTTTCAGAATTAAAAGTGCATTTCTAAGATGCTTAACTATATTCTTTAAAAATTATAAACCTAATTTCAGGTTTTTAATTACATCTGATTTATTTTAACTCATTAAATAATCCTAACTTTTTTTCAATGACAACTTAATATTCTAATTAAAATTACATAATTATTCAATCATATTCGTAAACACTTCTTTTTTTGAATTCCCCCCCCCCCATTTTTAAATACATAGATCAAACTAATATTTATTCAGGAAAAAATATCAATAAATAAATTGTTTGCATTAACTTAAAAGCCTTGTTAACTTTTCATTTCTTACACAAGCTTATGATGTAAAACTTACTTTAAAAAAATCTAAAGGTAATAAAATGTTTCTGTTCTTTTAAGCACTCAAAAGGGAATTCTTTAATATTTATTTTTCAATAGTAAAAATACAAAAACTTAGTGTTAACTCATCTTAAAAAACACCAACTTCCCATAAAAACTATCCTTTAAAAATATTTTTTTAATGTATTTAAAATGGAATTTTATAGACACAGCAAATTCTATTATTAATGCTTGAAAATACATCAAATATCCATAAAATGTTTATTTCATACACTACATGGTTATTGGATAAAACTATTTATAATTCCTTTTCAAAAGAAATGTTTAAAATTTAAACTGAAAAAGAATGGAATTGTGTGAAACAAAGAAAAAATTCACAAATGCTATTAAAAAAAATTTACTTCCCCATGAAAAAACAAATAATTTTTTTGTATACATATATATTTCTAATGGGGCTGCAGATTGGTGTTTTACCATTGCACAGACCTAGTACCCTGGGTGCTGATATCTCTTTTTACTGCAGCACCATGTAGATGGAATATCAATCACCACAATGTAATTTTGATGCCCAGTTTCCTCTCCAGAAGGGTGCTGAGCTCTGACAATGCAAAACCATACTTAGGAATTTAATTTTGCCAAGAGCGCCAAACAGGCACTCACACACACACAAGGGATCTTTTATATAATAAATAAAAATAAATTCAGAGGTAAAAAAAGGTACATATATACACCAAAAAAATCCTTACCACCGTATTGTTTTCCATCACCTGTAACTGCATTCAATGAAAGATTGGTCTGTACATATCCTGGACTGACCACACATACATGTATATTTGTGTGATTTAACTCAGATTTCAATGTATCAAAAAATGCTTGGAGTGCATGTTTGGATGAAGAATCTATAAGAATTGTATTTGAGAAAATGATACAATAAATTTTCAAAGTTAACATGCATGATTCAACAAATTTGATAATTAGTAATAAATTAAAAATTCCATAACAATCATTAAAAATATTTACAGTTATATGCATATTACATTTATATGTATATTTCACTATACTATTCAAATTAAACTGCTAATGTTGCCTTTTAAACTAGTCTAAAATTTGGAAAAAATTATTTACATAGCTTTTTAATAATTTGATATTATTCATGAAGAATCCAAATCTCTTGGATATAATTACTTGACAAAAATGTAAATCAATTCAAAACGGTAAATTTGTATATAATGAGTTATTAAAATATATTTTGAATTTTAGTCCCTGCTTATGAAAGATAAAAAAATAATTATTTATTGTCACTTTATTGTTAAAATTATAAAATAGACATTTCTACATTTTACATTTAAAGTTTGTTCATTAGGCATTTTCAAGTAATCAGGAAATGAATTATATTGAAAAACAATTTTAGTACTTACAAGCAGATCGATAAGGAATTGCTATTTTCCCTTGAACACTACTTATTGCAAGAATAAAACCCGAGTTTATTTCCAACATGGAAGGCAAGATAGCTAAAAAAATTAACATATAAATACATTTTATAGATAAATGTTTTACATTTCTAAAATAATAGAAAAAATACAAATAGAGAAATCAGTATTTAAATTGTTAAAGATAAAATCAAACTAAAAATCAAATTCTGTAGACTGGTAAGATAAGAATTGAGTTGTTTGCCAGAGTAAAAAATTCCATCATGATCTTGTTTAGATTGTAGATTTTATAAAAATAAAATGTAGTTAGTGGATTGTAAATTACTAACTGAAGATAGAAACATTCTTACCAATAAAAATTACAAAAAAAAAAAAGATATCCAGTTTAACTCATTATTTGAAATCTAATGTTTTAACAATCATACTTAATGAAAAAAATATTAAGCTAGTATCAAAAAACACAGAATTCTAATTATACCTAAGCCCTTCTAATTAAAATCTGAACAACTGTATTGCATTATACATTATAACAAAATCTGCATTGACATTTTCCACGCAAATATTTAACATTTAAAACCAGTTACTGTAACAAAAAAACTGATGTGGCACATTATATATACAAACTATTTTATTCAAATAATTTATTTTCAGTGATTGCTAAAGTTAAGAAAAACCTTTTAATAGACTAAAAACATGATCCCGATTTAGTACACTTTTCAACTAGTAAAATGCTTTAATACTAATATATTCCAATCTCAATCATGTGAAAAATTAAAAATGTATATATTACTCATGAGAAGAAATATGAACCCTGTACAAATTTTTAATGTGGTTTTAAATAAAAACAAGTTTGTAAATAAAATAAGAGAATCCCAGAAGTTTAAATTTTTACCAAATCTCTACACAGTACTTTTTAAAAAAATTATTTATTTAAATTATTTATAGTATAAAAAATATAAATAGTTTATTGATTAAATTGAATGCAATACAGTGGGGGAAAAAAGGTACTTTTACACTTTTCACAAGCTGTTAAATTATAACATGAATAAATCAATTTAATTAGTAAAAAAAAAACTTTCTTAACTTTAACAAACATAATTTTATGAACAGATTTTGTATGGAATTAAAAGAAAAATAAAAGAAAAACAGAGAACAATGGCAATATATTACAATACAAAATTATCTAGTCTTGAAACATTTTGAAGGGAATTCTCACCATCCTTATAATTATTAAGGGGAAAAAATAGCTTGAAATAAACATTGTTTTTGTCTTAAAATTCTGAATAAGTGATCACATATTTTCAGCAATTTCTTAGATTCTTAGTCATATATAAATCAAAACAATAAATAAGTCCAGATATTTAAAAAATATCTTTACTTCAATCCCATAAGAACTTAGTAAGATAATTTTTAATGTTACAATGTATTTCTAAAAATTAAATTCATTATAAATGAATGAAGCAAAAATGCTGACATAAATAACCATACAAAACCTTTCTACTAGATGCATCGAATTTTCAATCAAGTTAGTATATTTTTTTTCTTGTGTTAAAAATTCCCCATATTTCAGATGCTGTACTTTAATAGCAAATGATTATTTAACTTTCAATGTGAAAAATTGGATATTTATTGAATGTTTCAAGGCTCTACGAAGCATGATAAACAGGTATGTGTTTCATTACCTTAATAAGTTTACAACAACAGGAATATCTTTATAGGAATATGAAATCCTTTCTATACATCATTATTTAACACATTTGTAGAAAACTCATATATAAATCATACAACAAACACAAACCCAGAAATGCTAGCTACATATGGCACCTCCTGGACTAAAGGATGTGTTTCTTATATTACTTTTAAAATGTTTAGGATGACAAGATCTTAGTGAAGCTATGTAAAGCACATACATTTTCTGTATATAATGATGTGAATATTCTAATCTACAATAAATGGTACATAAGCATATATTTAACATGTAAGTGATTTGAATCAAGGCAACAAATAAAAAGAATCAACAGAATAGAGTCAAAAGTACTACTGAAAACAAATGAAAAAAATGAAATGGTATAAATACAGAATTAGCAAAAACAGTTATTAATAAATGGATGCATGGAAAATGTATTGCTCAGTAATTCTTTTAGTAATAATTAATATCATTAAAAAAGATTTGAAATAAATACAAATTATTAAAAATGATCATCTATTTGAAATTGAAAAAATAATAGTTGCTTTTGTTTTATACAATATTCTAATTTTTTAAAATTATCTTATAAAAAACTTAGTTTTTGTTCGTTATTTTCTCCCAGTGAACTCCCATTTTTCTTCATATGCTTGGAAATGTCAGATTTGAATATAAATAATACTTTAAATGTATTGTAATAAAAATATATAATTATAATATTGTAAAAAAAAATTAAATTAATAGCACACATAACAATGATTTAAAACATTCTTTAAAATGATAAGAACAAATTTTCAGACTGCTGATTGTAATAAATTTTACTGCTTTGTTAATATTTAATAAAATTAAGTCAAAAGAATACACACAATTACCTTTAGTAAGAGCAACTGGTCCAAAATAATTAGTAAACATCACCCTTAAGTCAACATCCAGGTCAGTATCAGCTATTTCACCTCTGTAACTAATACCACCGTTATTGACCAAAATATCAATATGTCCATAGATATCTAAAGCTTCTTTGGCCTTTTCCGGCATTTTTTTTAAATCAAGAAGATCCATAGTAAGCACAACCGGAACATTTTTTGATGGATACTAAAAGCAAAATAACAATCAATCTAAATATTTACAAATTTTTCAATCGTTATGAGCTTATAAACTTTACAAAAGAATTTTTAAGAAAAGGGGAGGGTAAATACTCATATCATAGATTAATTTAGAAGTGAATAAGAGAAAAAAAAATTTAAAATAAAGCAAAACTCAGAAAATATAATTATTTACTCATATCAATATTACATTAGATTAGCCTATTCATGACAGAATTTGAAGTTAAGAGCTACAGCCTTAAGACAGGAACAGTATTTCTGCAGCAATGGTATCTTACAGAAAAAAAATCCTTCTTTATCACTCCAGATGATAATAATAAATATTTTATTTTAAATATAGATCAGTTAAATATGCATTCTAGTATAAAATAATATTAGCATAATTTTTATAGTTACAACGGTCATCATAAAACTGCTTTTCTTAAATATAAAATCCACTTTAGCTAGTTTTATAGATATTATACTATATAAAAGATTGACTGCCTTAAGAACTATGAATATCACAAAAAAAAATTCATGAGGGCTCTGAAATATTTAAAAGTAAACATAGTGGCTAAATGACTTGTCACCTTCCACTTATTTTTATTCTTCCTTAAATTGCAATTATAAAAAATATTCATTAATATCTTATAAAAAGTACTTATCAATGTAATCGACTCTATTATTTAAAATTCAGATTGTTTTCATTTTATAAAACTAAATGGTTTTTTTTATGATAGCATCAACATAAGCTATTAATGTGTTTAAAGGAGGGCAGATTGTTTCTATGCAACAAAATGGTGTGAAAGTACCTGAAATTTCGGGAAAAAAAGTGTAACAGGGATATAGAAAGTATATTTAACTAAAAGTAGCACAAAAGCTTCATTTTCTAGGGGACATAGACCGAAGAAAATGACAAAACCTGATGAGAGGAAATTGAAGCAAATTGTGAAGAAAAATAGAGAAAGCAGACGATTGAAAACTCTACAAATTACAAAGGAGATCAATTTAAAATTGAAAACAAAGATCCCTCACAGAACAAGAAGAGAACTGAAATTTTTTGGGCTTGAAAGTCGACAACCAACACAAAAACCCTAATTTTCACCTATAAATTGATGATATCGTTATGCTTGGGCTACAGGATATAAAATCTGGAACGTAGAAATGTGGAAAAAAGTTGCATGGTCCAATGATAGCCATTTTACACTTTTTACAATTGATGGTAGAAAATGAATTCATCAGGAACAAAATGAAGTACTTCATACAGATTGCATACAACCAATCATGCAATCTGGAGGTAAAGGATTCATGATTTGGCAAGCATTTAGTCTCTTTATCACTATAAAAATTAACAGAACTGAAAATGAGTCATCTAGAAAATGTTTTTAATCTCTTAATGGTAAATTGGTTTCCAGATGGTGACTGATTATATCAGGACGACAATGCTACACCCCACCATGCCAAAACTATACCTGCTTCAATGTATAGACCTGCTTCAATCATAACCATGGTGTATTCCATCATTTGAAATGGCCATCAAAAAGTCCTGATATTTGAGTAATTGAAAATCTGTGAGATAAACTGGAAAGGCATTTAAGAGAGTCGAATAACTTTTTAACAAATGCCAAAGAACTAGAAATATCGCTTCATAAAGCATGGTCTGAAATAATTTTAGAAACATGTCAGTAGTTTATTACATCAGTATCAAGATGAGATAATGCACTATAAAAAGCTAAAGACGCATATAGCAAATATTAGACGAGATGTCATTCAGTATGTTTATTAGTACCAAAAATTAATATAGTCTTTGGAGGCTTAATTTAAGATGGGTAATTCTATTGTAATCATATGAGTTATTAAATGGACAGTGTACTAAGATAAAATCCTACAATCAATTTAAATAACAATTTGTGCAACCATGAGTTATGAAAGTAAAAAGCACTTCATGGAGCATTAAACACATTAAACATTTCTATAGTGACAAGAATGACAAAACATTCATGGCATTAATTGAATTACAAAATGCTCCACCTACTGAACGAGGAGGAGAGGGAAAAAAAGCCACTTAACCCATGCTAAGCACAGAATTATTCTAAGTCAAAATATGCTAAAAACAGTCCTAATTACATACAATTTATATTTTTGGATTATGATAATAAAATAACAATGAATATAAAAATATATAACTGATTATAGTAAAATTAATTAAAATTATTCTTGTAAATTTAAAATCCACAATAAAAAAACTGATTATAGACAGGATGCTTATATTTAAAACAAATACTGAATCACATTGTACTTTCAAATCTTTAATTTTATTTTTAGTAACTTAAAAAGAGAATAATTTTCATGCTAAAATTTAATTTAATTTCTCCTTTTTCTGCACTTTTGTTTTTGTAAATATTGCCAAGAAAACTGTACATCAAAATTTTTTAAAAAAAACTCCTGTCAGAAAATGTTATTTTTTTAAAGACAACTAAGTTCCAACTTTATTACATGCATTATTATTATTTATAACGATAATATATTTTCAAAAAATGTTAAGTTTCATTTCTTTTCATAGTCAAGAAAAAAACTTCTAATTAATTTTTTCCTGATACGGAAATATATTAATGTTGACTCATAAAACACCCTTTTTTTCCAAATATATTTAGAACAATTACTGGGTTTCTACACTTTAAAAAAATACAATAGAGAAAAAGATTTTAAATTATATAGATTACAAATTATTAGATTAGAGATAAAATTTCTAATTCAATACACAAATAATTTGATTACCTTTTCCATCAGGTCTTTCTTCACTTTTTCTAAAGCATCTGTTCTCCTAGCAGCAAGGATAACTCGTGTTCCAGCTTTGTGAAAAGCATGGGCTAGAGCTGTAGAAAAAAATTATTTAATTAAATTTAATTTAAAAAAAATGTCTCAAAAGTATAATCAAGCATTGTGTATATAATTAAAGTTTTACACCAAAAAAGAAAATTATGGTTTTGAATTTGATACATACTAATAATATATGTATTATTTTTTTTAAAAATGCAATGAAAAAATTTTACCATCCATATCTACACAACTTTAATTTAATAATTCAGAAAAACTTGACTTAAAAACCTCAAGTACCAATTATGTAAATTACATACATAACTCAATGTTATGTAATAGCATTTACAATTTAAAAAAAACTTTACATTTGTTTTCTATGCAATTTGTTAAGACACTTCATAATGAAATAAGAAAAAAATGTAAGAAATATACTTAGAAAATTAAATTAATTTTTTTATAAACAACTAAATAACTTTTTATGAAAAAAAAATTCAATACTCTGATAAAATAAACTTTTATAAAATACCAAGAAAGAGAATTTCAAGATGATGCATCTCTATCACACTATATTTTATATACAGAATATACATCAAAAATTAAAGAAGTCCTTACCAATATGGAAATATATTATTCTTACATTTTATTTTTTCAAAAAGAACATCTTGCGGTAAGAAACCTATTACATTTGATCACTTAAACAATCTGGAAAAATATTTTAGCAATAAAATAAATGTGTTAATAATATTTAAGAACAACAAAATACTTTCTTAATAAATATTACAATATCAGTGGCATAATGTACAGCCCTTCATTGCGGTGGGGCTCAAGGATTCTAGAGGGCCCAAAAGAGCCTGACTGACTCCAAGTACATATTTGGGCTTAGGCCCAAAACCTGACTTTGCAGGGGGGGGGGCGTAATATTATCTGTTATGCCCCTGTACAATATACATGGCATTACCAAAAAAAATTCTTCAGTAGAAAACGTTTAAATTAAAAACTCTGATCCCCCCCCCCTTTCATATATTTGCTCAAAAAATTATACAAAGTAATTCTAAGGGAATTGAACATAGTGATACAAACTGCCCAAACTTTAAACTCTACATATTCTGCTTTCTTGATATTAAATTACTAACTCTGTTTCTCTTTTGCAAACAGCTTCTTTTTGATGATCATTCCAATTTTGAGTACAAAAAGAATAAGATGGTTTTTATGCAGAGCAAAATGCATGATTCTTTCATCATTTTGACAAAAATCCTAGTTTAATGTTAAAAAATTTTGAAATGCACATTAGATGCTGTTATCTTAGGGCAAAGAGAAAAACAAAGGTTAAATAATTAATAGAGTTATTATAAATTATGGTTGAAATTTGGCATAAATCTCCCTCTTCCCAAAGAGATGCATCAAAGTGAGAACTAACTGAAAGAAACAATAAGCCCCCTTTAAAAAAATTTCAAAGATAATCTTTTATAAAATCTGAATTTTTTTTTTAAAAAAAAAGAAAAGAAAATGAAGTTTTAATGCCAGTTAAGAAAAAATAAAAACACAAAATTATTTTAATAAATAAAAGAAATACATTGTTTGTTCTTGACATAATAAGCATAAAATTATATATTTAAATGCTTTAAAAAGCAAATTTAGTAACTTACTACTCAAAAATTCCTTTAAAATAAAAGTCACATAACATTTGATTCATAATAAATAAATAGATTTCATTATAATGTATTTAATAAAATAATCCTTCAATATCTCAAATGTACACATACAATAAATTTTTTCACTTAATATGTGCCTTTTTTAATTTTAACTGTTCTAATTCTATAATTCTTCATTTGAATATATAAGCTCTGCATAAAGTAAATTTTGCAATTAATTCTTGTACATTACCTTCTCCAAGTCCAGAACTAGCTCCAGTTATTAAAACCACTTTGTCCTCAAGGAATCGATTACGAAAAATTTTGTTCTTGAAGTGTGATCTGTAGAGATTATAAACCAACCAAGGAAAAACAAGAGGAAGTGCAAGTCCACCAGCAATAAGACGAGTCCAATGAATCATACTTGAATACATTATCTGAAAGTTATAAGTAGCATTTCAATTCCTTAACTTTCTATAATTTAAACATTCTCCATGTGTGTGATAATGGAATAAAAACTTACATTATTAATTACATTGTCAATAAAGACAAATTTATTCTATATTTCCATTAAAATAAGTTTTTGTGTTATATTGGTGATAGATGCACTAATTATAGTGCCAAAATATTTATTAGATAACAGACGATACAATATTTGACATGACTGTATAAAAGTGATTAACACAGTTAGTTATAAATTATCGGAGATTTCACCTATATATTCTTTAAGGCAACAAAAAATCTGAATACAGTGTAAGTTTAAATGACATTTATAAGTAATCTAAAATCACAATTTCTTGGCAATAAAATGGAAATTGCTGATATCACTTACATGGTCATATAATCCATTAAGCTGACAACACTAAACCTAAAAGAACTCCATATCACTTTCTGTTATTTAATATTTTTATAAAATTTGAGTACGAGCTGGATAGGATCATAAAATAGGAAACACAAATATATATAAATAATCTGATCATTTACATTTAGCTTACTGTACTTTTTTACTGTTTCATTGTGAAAGTACTATGCTTATGTATTTACAGTTGAACCCCAATTTAATGGACCTCTATATAACAAATTTTGTAATTTAATGAATTTTTCTTTTTAACCCATTAAAATGAAGGCCAACTCCTCTATTTAAAGGGAAAAAAACCTCGAATTAACGAATTGTTTCTGTAGTTGAAAATTTTTTTTTATTAGTTTGTATTAGAAAAGGTTGGATCTATTTTCAAACGACATATCATTTTGACCTGAAACAGAAAATGAATTTTTTGTCAGCAGCAAATTTTAATGGAAAATGGCAAAGACCATTATTAGACTTTCAAGTCATGGGTGTTACCTATTGCGTGAGTCTTAAGTAGGACAGGAAATATTCCTTTCTTATCTCATTACAAACCACAATGCAGGGTATAATTTAAGATTTTTATGAAAATTACATATTTGATGACAGACTGCCTATCTGTGCAACTGAAGTTGAGGAATTTGATTTGTTGGAGCCAATGAATAGCGATTCAAATGCAGAAATAGAAAATTAAACTCTTGTAAAAACTGTTCTTAATGTTTTTCATTAAGAACAGTCACTTTCTTAATGTTTTATATTATTTGGGAACAGTGAAAATATACCTCTGTCTTATGCAACAGGATGTAAATGATGCAATATTTTCTTCTCTCCATATAGTTAAAAAAAAACTCTTTTGAATCAGGAATGAAAGATTTTCAAACAATTATTAGTAAGCATCTTAAAATTTTCAATTAACTGGTGCATAATAATTCATTAAGAGTACTTTTATACTGTAGAATAAAAAATGTGTAATTTCTAACCATGGATATATTTTGTGGAGTTTTTTTTTTCTAATAGGGCTGTACATTGATACTTTAAACCTTTGCAGACCTAGTACATTCCTCAGGAGATGGTATCTCTTTTTAGTGCTGCACCATATAGGCGATACTAATTACAGCAAGCAATTTTGATGCCCAGTTTCCTACATAGAGGGAGGCACCTGAGCTCTTGACGATGCGAACCTGTTCTAGAATTTAATTTTGCCGAGAACATCCAAGCCAGACGAACACTCTAGGGATTTTTTACATGCTGAATAATCATACGACATGGCCACTGTCGATTTTCTGCATCCTGAAAATCCACTGACTTGAGCCGGGGTCGAACCCGCAACCTTGGGTGTAGAAGGCTAGCGACAAACCAACCACGCCACTCAGCCGGCCTATTTTGTGAAGTTACTTATAGAATTTCCAAAAGGTAAGTGCAAAAGATTTGTATTTTGTTTGGACCTCAATATATATTCCTGAATTAACAAACAAAACGTTCAGCCCTGATGAGCTTGTTAAATTGGGGTCCAATTGTATTTTGTTTCGAATAAAAATTCTAAAACTTCTTTAATCATATCAAACAAACAGAAGTATTTGACTTGTAATGGCTATAGGGAATACAACTATAGATACTTAAAAATTATACATTGGCTCTGCTTTCTACTATAAAAATCATGAAAAGTACATAAAAATGCAGACTAGAAATGCATTCCCCTCTCTTTGCAGCTGTGGAAAGTGGCTTCTTTCTACAGAAAAAGTCACTCCTTCCATTTCACAACACATGCTGCCACAAAAAATCACAGAATTCTTTTATATAACATCACACTGACAGCCAAAAGTCATAAACAAAAAACATCTGGACTACACATGGAAGATGAACATCAAGTGGAATTTAAGAAAAGTTAAAAAAATAAGTCCTGCACCCCAAAACGGGCGAATCTGGGAGACTTGACTGAGCTGTCCAGGAGAGAAGACTTATGCTTACCTACTTCTCATATCCAAATACACTCACTTCCAAAAGTTAAGTAATGAACTGTAAAATGTAAAAAAATGGACAAGCACTGCTTTGATTGACATGAAATGCTGCAAGTAAGTAGCTTTGGATTTATTCATGAAACAAAACAAAGAATTACAGACAGAGATAAAAAAAAATATTAAATTTTCATAAATTATAAGATGACATCATATTTGCATCATTAACAAAATGTTGTTTAAATGCGAAAAAAATAACAAAAACTGACATTAATAGGGATTGTGAGTACCCCTCACCTTCATACAAAGTGTACAGCATGTGATCATGTTTGTTAGGAGGTGATCAACCACCACAGAGTCCAGTAATTGTAATTCCTCCTGTAAGGAAGTTTTTAAATCTCTGAGAGTAGCTGGAGGTGGAGAAACATCTACACAGAGCATGGCCAAGAACATTCCAAATATTTTCAATCAGATTAAGGTCCAGCGAACACAAGCCCAGTCACTTCACATTCCTTCCCTCTCTCTCCAAAAAATCATTAATGGTGGCAACTCCATGGAGACTTGCATTATTGCCCATTAAAATGAATGAAAGTTCAATTACTGTAGTGTACAGTTTCACAGTGTGGTCTATGATTTCATCTGGATACCTTAACAGCAGTCACAGAACCACACCTGAAGATGTGCAGGTTAGTGCAATGTCACAATGAAATTCCAGTCCAGAAAATGATGTTTCCACAACCGAATGAGTGATGTTCTAGGACCGATTGCATGTGTCATGTTCCCTCCAGACCCTTAAACACTTATCACATTACAGGGCAAATCTGAACTCATCTGTGAACAAAATATTACCTCAATCAGACACAATCCAACACACATGCTGGCGGTACCACTCTTATTGTACCCCTTTGGATTGGACAGATAAAGGAACACACACTCGTAGTACCTAGGTGTATAGGCCAGTGGTCTTCAAACTGTGTTCCACAGATCCCTGGGATTCCAAAAGGTATACCCAGGGGATCCACAAGTCACAGTAAAAAAATCAAAAAGAATCTTATAAAATGTAATCAAAATTATTATTTCTATGAAGTTTGTATAATTACAAGTATCCTATTCATTAAAACTGAACTTATCCTATTCATTAAAACTGAAAATCTTATTTACATATAATAAACTTTCTTTTTTGACACTTTTTAAACTTTTGTTATAACATAATAAAATAATATTAAGATGTTTTATCTTTATATATATGCTTCCTACTAGATTGTGAATATTCTATTGTTTACTATATCAGGTTCCATGAGATAGTTTTATACTCATTAATTAACATAGTGCCTCACATAACTAGATTATTTTCTAATGGAAAATGCACCATTTTGCAATTGTGGGAAAAAACACCTATAATGAAGGGAGAGGAAACAACTTATCAACAGATTCAATGTGTTAAAATCTAAATGTAAGCTAGAACAGCTCCTAAATTTTAGGTTGTAAATTCATGAAAAATACACAATATTTCTCACACAGCTATAAAAATTTTACTGCCAATCAGAACACTTTGTTCAAGTGAAATATATTTCTCAGAGAGTGGCTACAAAAACAAATCAAAATGCAGAATATGAAATGCAACTGCAGGTAAATTCAATAAATATAGACAATTTGTGTGAAAAAAAGCAAGCACATATCCAGTTATCCCAGCATGACTTTAGCTATAGTTATGACATAAGAATATAGCAAATTATAATAAAGTTATTGATTAATAATCAAAATTTTATACATAGCTGGAACAAAGTGCAAGAAAATAAGATATATAAAGAATGTGCACCTAAGTATTATTGTAGCCGTATTGGTGACATTATATGAAACGAAGCACATGATTGACAGTTTATTGAGAAAAATTGGAGTTGCCAACTTGACGAGTTATCTTAAGTGTTGGTATTGTTGAGATAGTATGTAAGTACCAAACAATGAGAGAACTTATGTATCACATCAATAATCAATTTTGTCAAATGAAAAGACATTCCAAATGTCAGTATATGCACAAACAAGATTGTTGTGCCTATTAATCTGTGAGAACAAGTTTTTGCTATTAACTACATATTGCAGCATCACTTCATTTTACGAAAAGGTCGACAGTATAATATGCAAGAACCAAATAATGAGTTGCTTTATTACAGAAATTTTTTTAGATATACAACAGCATAATACATTTTATTGTATCCCTTGTTACTGAATCAATAACCAATGAAAATGTTAAGATTTCAAAAATTAAAATTATCACATTTCATTCAATGTAAAAAGTTAAACTCAAGACATTTTTCAAATCAATATATACAAAGTTTACTTAGTTAACAGAATTCGGCTGATTAATAAGAGCTTATTCTAACTATATTTTTTTTATTTTCTTTACTGAGATACAATACATTCAATGTGTCTACTGAGTATCATAAAAATGAGATATTTATCATAAACATGTAACTAATTCATTTAGTTTACATTTCAAAGTATTTATTTATTTCTTGAGGTAAAAACAAGAAAATTAACACCTACAATAAATAATTTTCTGTATCAAATCTAAGTTACTGCCTATTTCCGAATAAAGATATTTTAGTGCTATCTTAATTTTGAAAAGAACTCTAATTTGATTTTCATAAAATAAACATGATACAGACTCTTATAAAAACATATCCAATGGCAGGATGAAATACAAGCATACAATAAATTAACATTATAAAAAAACACTTCAATGAACTCTATTCTTTTAAAACTACTCGGAACCTGACAAAATCAGTAAATAACATCAGATACATAAAAATATTAGCTACTCAGAAATGAAAATTAATAAATATTATTACATGGGACAAACCATTTTTCCTTAACACTGTTTTAATTCATTATATTTCAAAAAGAATTGGAAAAGAAGTTTTCTTATCGCCTCTGAATGAAATGGATATTGCAAAAAAAAATTAAATATAGCTTTTATAGAAATGAATACAAATCTTCGTGAAATATTAGAAGGCTTGCCTGTCACGTTTGCTCAAAACTTTCATAAAATTATTCATGTAATCCTTCGAATACTCCATAACGCATAAAAAAATTACCTGGAAAACGTTTGGCACCTCTTCTGTTCCCGGTTCGTCTTTCAGCATTTTTTTATTTATATTTTCACTGTGACAGGTGAAATTTACAAAGTTGTCAACAAAACTGAAATGTTGCCAGATACTATACTTCCAAAATTCACTTTTTCTTTCTTTTTTTTTCTTTGAAAATTTTAAAAATAATCTTTCTGAAGAACAAGTTATGATAAATCTCCCTACGAAAAGATAAAAATAAATCTTGATAAAAATGTTCCAAAGTTCTTTATTTGATAACGTCAGAATGTTAGTTGATAACGTCAGAATGTTAGTTGCAATGGCATAACAGATTACAAAGTTTAATTAAACAGCCAAATCGCATCAAATTTTATTCTAAATTTCAAAACAAACTACAAAATTAAATTGAAATGTCTGGATTGCTGTAAAAAAGAAAGGGGTGATTCGAAAATTCAGGAATTTTGGGGTGATTATACTTTACTTATAATATAAAACAAATCGAGAACTCTCTTATATAATAAAATAAATATCCAAACAGCATTTATCGATGCTTCGTGATTTTAAAAAAATATGCTCGATTTAATATCATAATTTCCTTAAATAATTTTGAGTACATGTACAAATGATATTCAAGAATTATGCGAGGAATCATAACATCAAAAAGTTTTTGATTTTCTTTAAATTCACTACTATGCTGATCAATAGATGGCGACACGAAAAGAGGGAATGGATGTTGGAATTACTTATTATTATTTTACAGCTTTTCGTTATTGTACGTATATTTTCGTATTCATAAAATTCATAAAAGATGCTCGAAAGCATTTCAATATGGAAATGATTGTATAATTGTTCATACAGACAATATAACTTCAAAAAATTATTCATTTGACGTAGTTTATTCACTTTTTTTTTTCAGGAGCTTATTTCAGCACTATTTTTTTTAATTGTATGACGAATTCGAAGCAGATTTTCTCATGTTATATGTTTTTAACACTAACCGCTAAATTATGTATTAAATTTTCTGAAACATGAAGATTATAGAGATTATAAACTGAAATAAGAATGCTGTGAATATACAATAGCTGGCAAAAGTTTTGGGACAATATGGTTTTCTGTCCTAAATTTTTTTGTAAGTAAAATTTCTTAACGATGTAAATTAGAAATTTGTAGCTTTAATCATCCTACATGATGCGCAACTAATTATATGCGTGAAAAATTTTAGTTTAAAAAATACTCCGGACATGAATCAGAAAAGTTGAAAACAGTAGGTTTGAGACGATACGATAAAATTCAGGTTTTTAATACTTGATTTAAAAACATGTGGTATTGTCACACACACAAAAGCTTTCGCTAGCTCAGTGACACTAGCATAGAAATTCTACACAGACGATGCGAGTTCATATCCTAACTTTGGCATTTAAATTACATTTCCGTTATTTCCTTTCTGTATGAGTTGCATGCACAAGTGACTTTATAATTTTAATAGCTTTGAGCAGATATTCAAATTAACTTTGGGCAATCAGGCTCCCAGATAGTTCTAGAATATGCAATGCTCCATTCAACTGACTTATACATGATCCAGTGAGAGAAATGCCCCAAATAATCCTCTAGTAAACCCAAATGACATTCTTCTTCCATCCCTGCACATTACGCTGGAATTGATGAAGAACTTTATAAAATCCCTTAACAAGGATGGAGAGGCTTTCCAATACCTTGGATAGAAATTTCCAAGATTGTGAGATGCAAAGATAAAGGAGGGAATCTTCGTGGGCCCACACATACGCAAAATCATGAAGGACCTTTGATTTAATTCTGGAAGGGAAAGTGAAAGTAGCCTTTAAAAGTGTGGTACGATAATTTCTAGGCAGCACAAAAGATGAGAACTATCAACAGATGGTGAAAAAACTACAAAAGTTCCATGACCTAAAAAGCATCATGTCTCTAAAGATCCATTTTTTTCCCATCTTGATTTTTTCTATAAGAAGTGTGGAGCTGTAAGTGATGAACACGGTGAAAGGTTTTATTAAGATATCGCAGCAATGGGATGTAGATATAAAGGGCGTTGAGATGAGTCAATGCTCGCAGACTACTGCTGGACCGTTTTAAGGGATACTCGGGCTTCGACATCCAAGAGGCAATCCAAAAGGAAATATTCACAGAAAATAAAGTAAAAAATCACTGCTGATTTCTGATAAGAACACTGTTTCTTGAAACTTGTTGTTGCTTATGCCACTTGATTGACAGTAACATCAGATCAAGGTCCATGAAATTCATCACGGCTAAGGGCTAGAATTTTACGCCTGTCGTTAGCCTAAGCTTTGAGCCCCCAAAGAAAATGACAGTGCGATTTTGCTCACGCAACACGATAGATGGCGACACCGTTCGGACCCACAGATTTAACGATCACGTTCTCCGTTATGTACTCGGTGGGCATTTGGTGGCATCGGGCCTTCCGGTCTGGAGTCCGATGCTCTAATCACTAGGCTACCCAAGGCCCCTTTCTTGTAAACTTAATGTATTTATTACTTAGCAATGTTTTGTTCAAATTAACCAAAAAATTGATGGATGGGCTGTTGTATATCTTAAAAGCAAGAGCTAATAAATAAATTTCATTTGCAAATTCGTTTTTTCAACCCAAAATTAGTAAGAATATGCTACTTAAAACTAGGAAACAGACAAAAAGTTGTTTTTTGTTGCCTAGTGTTATATTAGTGTAAATATGAAATTTCAGACTGTAGTACTTTAGGTAGTATTGGTGTGGAAGTTTCTTCACGAAACTTCAAAGTTTAATTCCTAGCATTGATATTTTGACACTGATCGCACTTGCATTGAGCTACAGAAATATAAATAAATAATATCTACAATGGTTCTTTATTTTTGAAGGAATGGAAAATGTTAATGCCTGTAAAACTTCATTTAAATAATATAAAAAATATTAATTGGAGCGTGACAGAGAGTCTTGAACGCGACTGTTTCTGGGATGGGGGGCCTTTTACCCGGAAACGCATATCAAGTAGGTGTCTGATATTTTCGATATCTTGTTTCACTAACAATTGGTTCTTTTTTTTGAAAGCCTACAAATCTCCGGTCTAGAATCGCATTCACTTTATATTATATAAATTCTCTTAATTCTTCCTTATAAAAAATAATAAAAATAAATGCAATAAAATATTCTTGATTCAAATGATATTACAGAAAACTTTCAGAAACAGAAAGAGAGAGAGAGATTTACTTTCATAATAAATAAGAAAACAAAAATTGATTGTAAATTAATGTTTATTACATGTGTAAATGATAGAAAGGATGGTTAATATGAAATTTTTTGCCTTAATTTTGTAGAATTATTCTTTGATGAAAATTTTATTTATGTTTTATTTAATTGAATGTGATTTATATTTGTACAATTCTTATATTTTGAACTTTATACTGTTTATGTCTTTTATCATACAAAGTTTTAAAAATTCAAATTTATCGTAACCAGATTATCCAGTGAACATTTGGTTACTGAAATATACACATTTGTGTTAAAATCATTCTTATTTTTTGAGAAATATATTACTCTGGAAAACCTTACCCATATCGCGTAAAGCATTTGAAATTTACTTCAAATCACAAAAAGAAGAAAAAAGATTTTTTTTCTCAAAAATTAAAAGAATTTTTTTTTTTTTCATTTTTGAGAATTTTTTATTTTATGCACACAATATCTTACTTTTTCATAGCTGTAGGGCATTATTGAAAAAAAAATCAACTGATGTACAACAATTCTTCGACCATTGTACAATTTAATATTTTAAATATAAGCCTATATATTAAAAAAAGTTTTTAAAAAAATGTTAATGTATTTTATGTACGTTATGGAACAGTGCGTAATGTATATTAATTCTTAATAAAAATAATTCATGTCAAACATTTTTTTCTGTACAATATTATTATTTTTAAAATAGAGTTGAACAACAATTCTCTTTAAATTTATACAATCTTTTGTAAGGTATGAATACTTTGTAACTTTTCAAAAACATTCCAAGATAAAAAAAAAAAAAATATTCCTACATAAGTATTATTGCATACAATTTCATTAAATTTGGAAACTTTTTATGCAATAACCTACACACATTGCCAAACAATTTAACCAAATGACAAAGAAATTGTAAAATTAAAATTTTAAATATTCTTCCAACAACCATACTGAAGGAAATTTCAATAAATAGCAATAAGAAGAAAATAAATTTGAAATATTCACAGTAAAATCAGTTTGTTTTGTAATTATCAAAATTTATATGTAAACATTAATTTAAAGACAGAAAATTTGCAGGTTTATAGAAGAGTAACTGAGTATCTGTAACACACAATATATATTTTGTACAGTTTAAATTATATGAGTATTTGTATGGGTTATGAAATAAGAAACAGTTCGTCAGCATCATAGATTAGAACAGTGGTTCTCAAACATGTCATGTTTTTCGATTTGGGAGATTTCATCATAATGTTGTTCCGGTCGAATGGCACATCGCTACTTGGAGTATGAGGCATACCAGAGCTGACCGTTGCAATGGCATAGCGTACACCCCCCACTCCGTCCTGAGGGGGAGGGGAGGATTCTAAGTAGGCTCAAAGCCTGATGCTAATGTTTTGCAATCCTTTTATAAGATCGAGCTTGGAGCCAAAAACCTGTCTTTGCAAAGGGTCCCTAATATTCTCCATTACGCTACTGGACCATTGTTATTCAGAAGTGCATGTTAGTATGTTAAGGCGACAATAAACAGAGTGTAACGTCGACTCATTACTAGAACACTCCCTGACAATACTTGTGAGATATGCAAATGATTAGAATTTCAGCGCAGACACACATCACGCACGCCTGGGGCGCCACCTCAAAGCGCTATTTACGTCTTGGAGATTTCAACGATTTCAAGTTTGGCAATTGTGTTTTTCTTGTGGTTTTTTCAAAAAACGATCAGTTATGTCTCGTAGAAAATAGCGATCAGCTTTTGATCAAGTATCCGAGTTCGACAGAGGAAGGATAGTGGCCTACCAAGATTGTGGATTATCTTTCAGAGAAATCGGTAGTCATGTTGAACGAAACCAAACAACTGTAATGCGGATATGTGACCGTTGGATGTAGGAGGGTAAGACGGACCGACGTGGTCGAGCGCATCCACCTCAGTGCACCACTTCACGTGAGGACAGGCAAATTGTGCGCATGGCAGTGACGGATCGCTCAGTCACATCACGAACCATGGCACAGCACATTGAGTCTGTAACACATCATTCAGTGTCTGCGTGTACCATTCGACGCCGTTTACAGCAGAGTGGTCTATCCGCAAGACGTCCATTGCTTGGTCTACCCTTGACGCAGAACCACAGACGTCTCCGCTGCCAATGGTGTGATGAAAGAAGGATGTGGGCGGCAGAATGGAATGAAGTTGTCTTTACTGACGAGTCACGCATCTGTCTGCAACACCACGGTGGTCGGATTCGAGTCTGGAGACACCATGGAGAGAGGATGCTGAACAGCTGCGTTATACACCGCCACACTGGTCCTGCACCGGGTATTATGGTATGGAGAGGTATTGGATATCACTCTCGCACTCCTCTAGTACGCATTGCCGGTACTTTAAACAGTCAGCGCTACATCTCCGAGGCGTTGGAGCCAGTTGTCCTTCCTCACCTTCAGGGCTTGGCCACAGCCATATTTCAACAGGAGAATGCGGGACCACACGTGGCACGCATTGTCCAAAGGTTCTTAGTCAATCACCAGATTGAATTGCTTCCCTGGACGGCTCGCTCTCCTGATCTTTCGCCGATAGAAAACATGTGGTCCATGGTTGTTCAACGATTGACCCAGATTACACCCCCAGCGGCCACACCAGATCAGCTTTGGCAACGTGTGGAAGCTGCTTGGTCTGCTGTACCCCAAGAACACATCCAAAGTCTCTTTGAATGAATGCCGAGGCGTGTGGCAGAGGTGATCTCCAACAATGGTGGCTACTCTGGCTACTGATTCTGGCAGGAACCACACTTCACAGAAGTCTATAAATTTAATCATTTGATACTTGGTCAACATGTTATCTACAAAATAAATTTTGTTGTGCTATATTTTGTTTTTCTTGGTGTTGCATTTACGATGGCCAGCAGTGTACCTTTAAATTCATAAGGAATGTCATTTCTTTTCAGTAAATAGTACTCTGATCTATAGAGAAAAAGAGATGAGCCTAAAAAAAATTATTTATGCTCATTTCTTTTTTTGATTTTTGAATCTACCATTTTTATACCCGGCGTATAACGCGCTTTCATAAATTATGATAATTTTTTTTTTGTGTTCAAAGTGCGCGTTATACGCCGGATATTACTGTACCAAGAATGATTGTACACTTTCTTACCTGGTTTAGTAATAAGAATCATTGGTGATCATTATAAAATTATTTGACTCGAACCACCTTTAAGATCACGGCGTTTAGTTATTTTATTAGTAAGTGTACTGGATTCGAACTCGGTAAGAACTCGCGACGTTCAGATCCGAAGCCCAGTATCATGACCACTAGACAGAAATGACCACTCCTGTCCGAAGGCTGCTACTGGCTTACTTTAGATACCGCCACAGTACTCCCCCACCAGTGAGTCGGTTGATAGGCGAACGAACGAGATATTTTTCTGTTATGGCGAGCATGCGAGTTGTTACTATTGCGTCAAGTGAGTTTGACGACTTTGCTACGGGAAGTGAGTTCGACGACTTTGCTGCGTGGAGTGGGTCTGACGACTTTGCTGCGAGTAGTGGATTCGACGACTTTGCTGCGTCAAGTGAGTCCGCTGACTTTGCTTGCTCTTCTTGCGGGTAGAGGGTGCCATGGCACATCAGAAGGTTTGTGTTTTTCTTTTTCAGCCAAGGTCACCAATATCGGAGGTTTGGAGCCCACGACGTTCAGATCCGAGGCCCAGTAACATGACCACTAGACAGAAGTGACCATTCTTGTCCGGAGGCTGTTACTGGCTTACTTTAGATACCACCACAGGGAGTTTATTCTTCGCCAGAAGTATTTTAGATTTTCAGTTTATTAATCGAAGTTTATTATTTTCAATTTAAGAATATCGAAGGAATGGGAGAAGTATGGTAGTAATTTTTTTTTTCATTTACTACATTTTCGAGATCGATGTGTGTTTTATTGTTTTTATCGATGTGTGATATATTATTTGCATAAACTTATTTTTAGAGAGTTAGCTAGGGTTTTAGATTTATATACATCTGAAAGGTTTTTTTTGTATCTGCCGCACTGAAATCAGTGGTGAACAGGAAAGTGGGGTTTGGCGGTACATGTTTTTTCTTTCTCATAGACTGATATATTTTTAATTTTTACCTTAGAAATTATACCTCGGTGCATTGATTTACGTGTACAGTATTTACCCGAACTTACGCGACAAGTGGGCTGTATGTGGGTTTGAGAGATAGCTGCGCAAGTCGAGGTATAATTTCGCATATAATTTTTTTTTCATTGGGGCCGGATACGAAAGAAATAATTTAGAAAAAAATATTTAATGAAATCACAAAACACAAGTATAAAATTTCAAACCGAAGTTATTTTGATGTAGAATGTCTTACAAAATCTAACAAGTAGTCTGCCAGCTCAAAGATTTTTTTTTTCTCCCGCTAAATTTCCTCGTAGCAAGCTAATGATTATTTTTTATTCCTTGTTTAGTTGAAAAAAATACTCTCTTCGTTGGAGTATGTATATTTTAAAATTTGTAACTCTTTTTGAATGAAACTGAGGCCAATCAAATTACCAACCGTCATTCGATCTTCTGATTGAACTGAATCTACAGATTTAAGTTCTTCAATGTCTTGCTCTTACCCATGTATTTCTATGAGTCCCCATCCATTGTTATCTCCTGATTGGGGGAATCCAGCAGTTCTTTAACGTCATCATTATCCCCTTCTGAATTTGTTTGCCTGAAACAATTAATGACTTCTTCAATCAAATTACCTGTTTCATCAGGCTCTGGAAATGATTCCGCCTGAGTTTTAATGATGAAAAAGACAAAGACGAACCGATGAGATTTTAAAATCGCGTCACTGGTAAATCGAGGTAAACTGTATTTTAGAATGTAAAACACCCTTCCATGAGAGAGATCTGTATACGCTACTGTGATACTAGCTTAGACTTCAAAGAACATATCAAAATTTTTGAGCTCTTTTTTAAAACAAAATTTTCCCTGCCCCATGAGTATCGCCCCTCCCCACCAGTATCCAGAGGAACGAGGATTTGTATCACAAATAAAGTCTAAGCAATTGGAGGAAGGCTTTTAATACTTTTTACACGATTTATCATTTGCACAAACGATTTTTCTTCGATAAATCTTTCTTTAAATCTTTTTGCTCAGATCACATGATATACAAACAGCTTTTATTTCCGAAAGGAATTCTACCTTCTCACTTTTTCCCTTCTATTCTTTATTTACTCCTTTGTTGGTATAAGAGTCAATTTTCAGTGATTCTTCACACCTCGATTACGCATGAGCCAATTTGCCGCTTGAAAAGTTAAAATAAGGATCAGTGTATATATACGTATATATATATATATATATATATATATATATATATATATATATTTACACGTGGTTGGTTTTAGGCCTAACTTTTCAATATTGGTATGTTTTTCTGTTATGTATAAAATTTCTGCTGAACAGGGGAAGGTAGGATCCATAAAATATATTTAACCCTAATTTTGCTGGTCCTAATTAAGCAACAGCTTTAGAAATCATAACAGGTCTTCATTTTAGTCTATTGACTCTTTTGGCTTCTTACATTTTAAAGTTCTAATTCTGTTCCATGTTATACATTCGCTTAGTTAATTCTTCTATAATAGACTCTTCCATTATTTTTAAAGTGTGTTTCTTTAAATCTGGTTTGAATCTTCTAGCTTTGTTAGTGATATTATTTTGTATTATCAATTTTATTATGCCATGTATTTCTTTCATTTTATGTTACTATATATATATATATATATATATATATATATATATATGTACATACATAATTCATAAATATATACAAAATAGTTATAAACCTAACTATTCAAGATAGTAAAAAGTATATTAGCCACAGTAGTACTATAGCAAACTCCTGGCCTTAGGAACTAGGATTGCAGGTTACGGCCAGCCAACTTTCACCTGTATTTGCCGATACTCTGGGCCATAGGGAAAGTAAGGAATATCAAGAGAAATTTAACTATTACATATATATATATATGTGGGAATCTAACCGAAATCTTCCGAAAAAGTTAGATTCTTCAGATGGCAAGATTTTTATTTGGCAGAGTGTGTGTCTAGGGGTTTTTTAGGATTAACGGGTTATAACTTTTAGAAATAAATTAGACAATATAGAATAAAGAAACTAATTTATTATAAACTATAGGAGAGTATTTACACGGGGAATATTATACAGAAAGAAATAAGACATGCAATCAATTAAAAGTACAGTAACATTAATATAGGAAAGATAGATAATTCCTTATAGGAGGACGTTGACGATTAAATGAAACTCATTATTGGATGTGTAGGTGACTTACCGTCAGTTGTGGCGAAGAAACGCGGACGCGCTGATACGATGTTTATTCGTCGGTAGTTAGAGGGCCTCTGACGAAACCAAAACGAGTGAGCTTTTTAATAAGCACGCTAGATGGCGCTGCTATGGAATGCTTTTTTAATTAACATTGCCGTCCTCTGCAAAGGGATGATCTAACCTTTTACAAAAAAAAGAGAAAGTTCTATGGGATATCCTACAAAATCACCCTCCTCTGACAGAGCTGGTCTCTCAGCTCTTACAGAGTGTTAAGAGCTATATTACTTGCTAAAGAGAAAGCTAAATTAGATTCAGCTATAACCATTAATTTTGTGATTTATAAATGTTTATGCAATAACCATAAAAAATATTGTTCTTAAAATAATAAAATTTTACAGATGAAAAGTTGTATACCCAATATTCACATTTCCGGACCTAAAATAAAACATATAAAAATACCAAAATATTCTATATTACGACGTACAATAACGAAATTCTAAATCACAAAAAAAATCCTTCGAATAGGTCGAAAGGTAAAGAATTATACGAAAATATTATGGTTACAAACGAATATAATATGGTTATTGGAAACGAGTGTTACCATATAATAGCAATTAATTTCTCGAAAAATATATAATGTGAGAAAGATTAAATATAATAACTAATATTCAAAATTTAATTTGTATAAAAATGCTTCATGAAATCAGCTGAAGTGGTGGTGGAGTTCGGTCCTTCGTGCTGACCAACTTTTTTCACTTCATATCTGTCTCTAGAGTTCGCTTTAGTTATTTTATAAGGACCTAAGAATTTTGGTCTTAGTTTTAGTCCAGTTCCAAATTGAGTCCTTTGGATGGCTACTATATATATATATATAGATCACCTTCTTTGTATATAGGAGCTCTCTTTCGTCTTTTGTTGTATGTCTTTCGGTTCTCAGATTGTATAATTTCGATGTTCTTTTTGGCGTCATTCCTTAGAAATTCACGCTGTTCTTGTAATTCTTCCGTCATTTCTTCTAGCAGTAGGTCTTTGATTCGAATGTCTTCCTTGTTACGCATTTTGGTTCCTACTAAAAGTTCGAATGGTGTCCATTTCGTGCTTCGACATACAGTGCTGTTTAGTATTCTTTGTAATCTGTCGACATATTTGTACCATTTCGTTGAGTCGTCTAATGATAGCTTGGTAAGGACTGGAATCAAAGTTCGGTGAATTCGTTCAACTTGACCGTTTCCTCTGGGAATGCCAGTTGCTATTTGTAGGTGTTGAATGTTTTCTTCAATACAGTAGTCGTTAAATAATTTTGAAGTGAACGCTGAACCTCTGTCAGTGATAATTCTTACAGGATTGCCAAAGGTTTTTTGTTGTAGTTTTAATTTTTCCACGGCATTTTCAGCGGACACAGTTTTGACGGGATATAACCAAGTAAATTTGGTAAATGCGTCTACTATGGTGAAAATGTGTTGATAACTTTTATTCGTGAAGGGCAAAGGGCCAATGAAATCAACATGGTACGTACTTAGTGGGATGTTTTCTTTGGAAATAGGATTTAAAAATCCTTCCTTTTTGCCTGTTTTCTTATTAGCTAAGATACATGGGACACAATTAACTATTACTTTTTTAATGACGGTGGTTAAATTTGGAATAAAAAATTCTTGTTTAACAATTTCTTCTGTTTTCGCTACTGAGAAGTGACCATTTTCGTGAATCAATTTAATTAGTTCAGTTTCCATTGCTTTAGGAGTTACGATTAATTCTCGACCATTTAAGTATTTGTAGAGTATACCGTTACGCTCAAAAAATTCTTCTGATTCTTTCTTCTCTAGAAGCGACTTCAACGTTTGAATGCTATCGTCTTCTTCCTGTGCTTTTTTCAGCTTTGAAGTTAATGTATCGTGACAGATTATCATTACTGGATATCGACTTAGAGCATCAACGTGCTTCATTCGACTTCCAACTCTGTGCTCTATTTCGTAATCAAATTCTTCTAATTGCAGTTCCCATCTGGCTATGCGAATAATTAGATCCTTTTTATGCATGGTCTTTTGAAATGTTGAACAGTCAGTTACAATTTTAAAATGTTGTCCCAAAAGATAAACGCGAAACTTCTTTAATGCGTTGATAATTGCAAGAACTTCTAGTTCGTAGCTATCATACTTTTCTTCTGCTGCATTTGTCTTCTTCGACATGTAGTAAACCGGATGTAACTTTCCATCTTCGGCTTCTTGCAATAGAATTGCACCGTACCCTTGTTTACAAGCGTCAGTATGCAGTTCTGTTTTTCTTCCATACCTGTAGATATGCAACAGTGGACTTTCAGACATAATTTTCTTTAACTTCTCAAATGCTTCTTTTTGTAGAGTCCCAAAAACAAATGGATTTTCTTTTCTTGTTAAATCGCTAAGTGGTTTAGCTATCGTTGAATAGTCCTTGATATATTTGCGGAAATATCCAGTTAAACCAAGAAAACTTTGGAATTGTTTTATTGTTGTTGGTTCAGGAAATTTTTGGACAGCTAGTGTCTTCGCAGTAGATGGTTTAATAGTTCCGTTTTCAACAACATGACCTAGAAATTCGATTTTCTTTTTTAAGAATTGACATTTCTTGAATTTAATTTCTAATCCGTATTTTTTAGCGACTTCGAAAACAATTTTTAGTTTTTCAAGACCTTCCTTTTCGTTTTTCGCTGGAATTACGAGATCATCTAAATAACTGATTACAATTCCTTTCCGTGTAAGATCTCTAAATATACTTGAAACATAGCGTTGGAAAACTCCCGGACTTGTGCTGAGTCCAAAAGGAACTTTGTTGAATTCATATTGTCCATCTGGGACGATAAATGAAGTATATTTTCTGCAATCTTCATCAACATCTACGTGGAAAAAGCCGTTACGTAAATCTAATGTAGAATATACCTTTGCTTCTTGCAAAGTGTCCAGAACATCTTCGATGAGAGGTAGAGGAAATTTATCTTTTACTAGCTTCTGGTTCAACTTTCTGTAGTCAATGCACATTCTCGACGATCCATCTTTCTTTTTAACCATTACTATAGGACTTGCATATTCTGATGAACTCGGACGTATAATCCCTTCTTTGAGCCATTCTTCTATTTGTTTATTTACCTCTTGTCTTTCTGTGAATGCTAGTCGACGAGGGGGTTGACAGACTGGTACTTCGTCTTTCAGGATAATTCTCATTGTGACGTCTGTAGATGCTGTCTTTTCTGGCTTGTAATCTTGTACCAACTTCTCAAGTTCCTTCTTAATTCGACAATTTTCAACATGACGCAGATCTAATTCTTCTTGAAGATTTTCGGCGGATATTTGCATAAGAAGTGCTTGATTTTCATACTTGTTGAATTTAACTCCCTCTTTGGTGAAACTTATCGATGCTTGTTCCAAAAGGTCTGATCCAATAACTGCTTCGAATTTTAATTTATCGGCAGGTACAACATGCCAAGTCAATGAGTAGTTTTCATTGTCCATTTCAAATTCGTGTTCAAAAGAACCGATAGTTGTCACTTGTGCTTCGCCAATGCCTGTGAGAAGTATTTTGTTCTTCGATAACTTTGTTGGATCCATTATTCTTCTGCTTGTGTTCTCTCGTAGTAAACTTACAGTACTACCACTGTCTATAAGTGCTGTAATTTTCTTCTTTCCGAAAAATGTTTCTTTAGTACGTAAACCTTCCTTAACGACGAGTGTGCAAGTTTCCTTGGGACGTTCCCTGAATTTCTGTGACTTTGAGTAGTTCGTCTGAGCATGCTTGGGAGCATTGTGGTTTGTGTGCTTTTCGTAGTTTTTGCTATAATACCCTTTCTGTGCGTTGTCTTGATACCTTTGAACATTTTCGTACTTGGTGACAGGAGCTTCATAATGTTTGTTGAAATTTGCTGACGCTGGAAACTTCTTATCTGTTCTGTTATATTCGAATTTTCTCGGTGCTTCATATCTGCGAGTTTTTTCCATGGGTTTGAATTCTTGTTTCTTCACAAATGGATTGCTCGATTTTTGCTTCAGTGTTCTTTTAACATCTTCGAATTCTTCGAGTTTTTCTGCTAGTTGAACAGGAGAGTTCATATTTGGCCATTCATCCAAATAATATTCTTTAAATTCGTACGGTGTTTTCCTTTTGAGTTGATCCGTTATGACTAGATCAGCTAATTTTTTGAAAGTATCTACCTTTAAACCGTCTATCCAGCCATTAAAATAAGTATTTAATTCGTGGTAGAAATCAATCCACGTTCTATCAGGAAGCTTTTGATGAGAAACAAATAGTTGTCTAAATTTTTCTGGAGTTAGCTTAAAACGTTTTAGTAGTAAGTCTTTAACGTGTTCGTAGGAATTGGCTTTGTCGTCAGGTTCTCTCGCTATGATGTGGGATATTTCAGCTGGTAATAAGCCTAATAGATGAGAAACCCAATGTTCTTGACTTATATCTAATCTCAGCGCTTGACGTTCGAATAATTTTAGATAAAGACTGATGTCTTCTTTCAAATCGAAACGATGTATAAATTTTGACACTTCCTTGACGAGAAATTTAGTATTACTGCCTTCGTACGTAGCAGCACCTAAATTAGATTGCGCTTGGATCCTTAATTTTTCCAGTTCAAATTCATCTTTGCGTTTTTGCTCATCTATCCTTAATTCTTCGATGCGTATTCTTTCTTCCCGTTCCTCTATACGTAATTTTTGTTCCTGTTCCTCTGTGCGTAATTTTTGTTCCTGTTCCTCTGTGCATATTCGTTCTTCATTGGATTTGCGATCGCCTACTATCGTTGCATGTAGGTTTTTTGTTAACTCTTCGTCATACCCTTCACTACCAGTAATTAGGTTTTTGAGAGTGGCTATGGTCATAGATTTATCGTGTTTTAAATTGAGTTCTGTAGCTAAGACGAATAAATCTTCGCGTCGACCTTTGCCGAGATAGGCGATTTTAAATTTTAAATTTAATTAGTAACTAAAGGAATTAACGAAATTGTCACGCGTTCCGACAATAACAATGATATCACTATAATATAGCAAATCTCGTTTTCAATTAACAAAATTCTTAAGATAAAATAATATTGCAACAAAACACATTAAATATACAATTAAATATTCAAAACTTATTCACTTAAAAATATTTTAGACCAATAACGTTCAAGAACAACAGTGCGAGCTACGATACGTTACATTAAATTTGAAACAATTCAGTTATTAATTACAACCAAAAAAATTCTAAGAAACATTTTATATATCAATAGTTTAAATTCGTTGTAATGATTGCAAAAAGAGTTTGAAAAGAAAAAATAATTAAACAATATAAATCTTGTTTACAAAAAAAAACTCCAATTAAATTTATTATAATGTGAAAAGGAATTAAATTATTGAAGGTTCTTTATTCAGAAAACCAAAAAGTTAGAAGTTAATCACTCTAAGAAAAAGCAATTATATCTTTTCTATTACACCAATAGAAATAAAATCATCTAGGATCTCATCAACAAATTCTGAAAATAAAAACACATTTCAGTAGAAGAGGCATAAGTATCTCATTAAAAACGAACCCGAAATATTCATATTGAATGATAAAACACCATTAAATATTATATCATGTACAACTTTCAACAATTTCTAAGATTAAACATATGTTGGAACAAAAAGCTAAAACGATTCAGTTAGAAGACATTCCTATAACTTCTCATAGCACTTAAGAGCTAAATTTATTACCCAACGGCTGTGGAGAGAAACTTTCAAGACAGACCAGTAATCAAAATTGTACAACGTAGACTAAATTTTTCGTGAATCACAGTGCATGAATTCTTAACTGGCTTGGATGGCACATTCAAGGTCACACAGTGAAAGCGTTTCGTTAAACACAAATTCTTTTAAAACTTATACTTGTAAAGAATTATAATACCGGCGATTAAATGCACACAAATAGAAAAAATACACAATATGCTTCAAAATATGAATCACTTCAAAACTCATTCAAAAACTCACCACAGTTTTGTTTTAACATGACGATGGCTTTAATAATCTTCATCTATTCCGTGATGATGTGGCCGATCTTTCGAAGACTTGTTTACCGGAATTAACTTGAGTTCCTTGAAGAAATCTTTCGTTGCGCTAGAATTTGTTAGTATGTTAAGAGAGGCCAAACCGTCGCGCTTTTTTTTTTTCCAGTCACCTTTTTAATTTGAGCTTTGAGCCAACAAATTTTTTTTTTCAAAGAAGAAGAAGGTTAGAAGTTTAAGTTAATAGTCTGATTAACTTTCGATTCTGATCGATATTTAAAGAAGATTTTAAATCTATCCCGGCCGAGCCCCCAATTATTTCTGTGGGAATCTAACCGAAATCTTCCGAAAAAGTTAGATTCTTCAGATGGCGAGATTTTTATTTGGCAGAGTGTGTGTCTAGGGTTTTTTTAGGATTAACGGGTTATAACTTTTAGAAATAAATTAGACAATATAGAATAAAGAAACTAATTTATTATAAACTATAGGAGAGTATTTACACGGGGAATATTATACAGAAAGAAATAAGACATGCAATCAATTAAAAGTACAGTAACATTAATATAGGAAAGATAGATAATTCCTTATAGGGAGGACGTTGACGATTAAATGAAACTCATTATTGGATGTGTAGGGGACTTACCGCCAGTTGTGGCGAAGAAACGCGGACGCGCTGATACGATGTTTATTCGTCGGTAGTTAGAGGGCCTCTGACGAAACCAAAACGAGTGAGCTTTTTAATAAGCACGCTAGATGGCGTTGCTATGGAATGCTTTTTTAATTAACATTGCCGTCCTCTGCAAAGGGATGATCTAACCTTTTACAAAAAAAAGAGAAAGTTCTATGGGATATCCTACATATATATATATATATATATATATATAAAGTTTTGAGTGAGTTACTTAATCTTAACTATAAAACTGATAAAAATATTTCTTATAAAGATATAAAACACCAAATTTCTAATCTTCAAAAAGATTTCATTATTGTATATGTAGATAAAGTTCAGGGCAACTATGCAATCATTTGCAAATGGTTTTATAACTTTATACTACTTAACAAACAGTTTCAAAACAATAATGCGTTTATTAAATCTAATAGCAGCAATAGAGAAATCAGTAACCGTATTTCAGCTTTTTATAAAAAACTAGATTTATATACAAAGAATACCAATTTTCCTTATATTTTTCTAACACCAAAATTTCATAAGTGTCCAATTAAATTCAGAACTATTACTAATGGTTTTAATACCTATATTACACAACCAGGCAAGGTGTTGCAAAAAGTTATACAACACACTCTAGACAATATCTCAAACTCCATTATTGTAAAGAATAGTAAAGATATTATTGAGAATATGCAAGGTAAGAGTGTTAAATCTTTGCATAGCTTTGATTTCGAAGACTTATTCAACTCTATTGATATAGAGGATATGATTAAAGTACTTAGAAATGTTTATATTAAATATTCATTAAATAAATTGATAAACTATGATAAATATAATATTATTATACAATTTGTTTTGAAAGAAAATTACATATTGCATAATGACTCATATTATCAACAAATTAAAGGTCTGACACAGGGTGGCCCAGCTAGTAATAGTCTGGCTAATATCTATTTACACTATTACGAGAATGAAAAAATTGATACAGACTCTTGTTACTTTTTTAGATACATCGATGATCTAATTATTTTCAGTAATAAAGTTGACTTTACTCCTATATTTGATTATTATCCAACCTACCTGTGTGTGAAACTATTAAAAACCAATTGCAATATAGAGTCAGCAAATTTCCTTGATCTAGAATTAAAAGTTGAAAATAATATGCTAAAAAGTAATATTTTTGATAAAAGAGACTCTTTTGATTTTAATGTTATAAAAATGCCATATTGGAATAGTACCCTTCACATTTCAATTTTTAGAAATATCATTCTAAATTATATAAAAAGAAATAATGATTTAGTATCTGAAGAAGTATTGAGAATTAATAATTATAAAAAATTCTTTCAAAGTTGCCTAGATTATAGCTATCCAGCTAATTTTATTTATAAATATATGTCATCAAAGTTATAGCTATTTAATTATTTTTATTTTAAGTATTCATTTCTATTTATTTTATAGTATATAATTTTATTGTTATATTTCTTAATATATTTAGTCTATAGTATATAATATTCTTAATATATGCTTATATTAAGTTTAGTTACTAAAAATATATATAGATGGCACCTTTATTCTTAGTATTGCTGTGTTTTTAATGCATGAGTCAGTACATTTGTGGAATCTGTATACATCGGGTAAGATTAGAGTTTCTTTGCTCATTTACATTATTGTTAATTATGGTTATATTCATTATTAACCTCTCTTGCAAATATTTTTGTTTATACATAATTATATTTGTCTATTTCTTCCGGATTCCTATGGTAATTTAATATTGCAATTTCTATTCTATTACTGTTATATTCACCCACGTGGGTTTTAGGCTTTTGCCTTAGTTTATACTGGAAGCTATTATGTAGAAACAATTTCTGCTGCAGGAGAAGGTTGAGATCTCACAAACATTGTTTAATCCTGTTTCACTGTCCTAAACCAGTGACAGCTTGAGAAATCATAATAGTTTTCCCCTCTAGCTACATTTCTTTTTGGTTTGTCATGGTTCCATGTTCTTGGTTCTTCCGGTCTGATCTTAGGATGCTTAGGATTTATTAGTCTTCTTTTGAATTATTTACTGCTATATATATCATCATCATCATCAATTTAATATAACTACAATAATATTTTTTAAAAGAAATTTTAAACTGATCAAAACAAACAAGATCTCAAAATATTCCACCTTAAGAAATTGGTCATATGTAAACCATATAAATTCACAAAATAAAATATGTAATTGTTTCAATATTTTGCGTGGAAGAATAATTGAGAAAGTCTTTGACACACACACACACACACACACACACACATATACATATATATATATATATATATATATATATATATATATATAAATTCCATGTCCTCGAGTGCATGTATTTTTGTTCCAATCTTTTTCGTTTTTAAATTCTATCAGGCATGGAATAAATGGCCCGTATTTCGCTTTCCACGTGCTTAATATGTCAGTCGCTTCAATCCTATGTTTCTCAAGTAGTTCCTATGGACATCCTTATGATTGCCGAAGGAATCCGGGCAAAACTTAAACTAGTTTGGGGATGCAGGGACAAAAAATGCTAAGTGCCCACGAAAGGCTTAAGGTAAAGTAAAATATTTGCTACCCATTTCCATCATTATGAAAGTTAAATTATTTAAGTTAATTATTAGGTATAATTTAAGACATAGTATTTATTTAGCACAATTGTTTTTTAAATAGTCAGACCCATTCAAGGTGTCTGATATTACAATGTTTTCATGAATACACAAAGCTTAAAATAGTAGAAATTAAAAAAATAGTTTGCTCAAAAAAAATTCAATTTATTTATTTACACGGAGAAAAAAAGAAATACTCAAAAAGGAGCAAATGGACATACTCATTTTGAAATGAGTTTGTTTGTATCAGATTTGAACGCATGCCTTTTCGAATATGAAACATTACATGTACACAAAATTTCAAAAATGGTTAATTAACACTATCAAACAAATTAAAAAAGATATTAAGGATTAAAGAAGTTTTTTTAATATACTGGCTACATATTTTAAAGATTGGGGTTCAACAACAAATTTAGTTCTCATAAATCTACCGAACTAATTTTCGTTTCTACCACGCTACCCGCGGACGAACACATGAGTACTAGATTGTTTTGATTTCGTGTTATGATTTTAAATCAAAACAGTCTTTTTCTTGACTTTTGAATTAAAGTTTTCACCTATTTGTTTTACAAAGTATGTGCCTTGTTTTTAATATAAGGCTATTATAGGAATTTAGCGAAAAAATGTGATAAAAATCTGCCTTTTTTGGCGGATTACTTAAAAAACAAATTTAAGGTATGTGGCTACCTTCGGAGCATTTTATTGAAACATAAATTTTCAACTAAAAAAACACTTTTTTCTTTAAAAAGGGTGGGCATAGAACTAGGAATTAAGGTTAATGTGTAGTATAGGGAGGGGGGGGGGCCTTGGCGATGTCAAATTTTTTTGGTGACCAAAATCGATCGCCAAGCTACTTCACTTAGCGATAGGTTTCCCGAAGCCAGAATGAATTCATTATCTCACCATAATATCTATATAATAATCGCAAAATCCAAAGAAAAATCGCCAAATCGAAAGGACCTATACTAGACTTGAGTCAGGCATTAAAATACAATTCCACAAAATTTTTAATTATTTTGGATAGATCGGGAATTTTTAGTGAAAAATTGCAGTTACAGTAAACCTTGTATTGAAAATTCTAATTAATATATTCAAATAATATTAAAACTGCACACAAATAACATCATTATCTGTGCCTAGAGCGATAAGATTTATAATATTTTTAAAATCTGTCAATTTTTTTAAGAAAAACATGTTTTTTTTCTCACAAATTGTATGTGCAATAAAATGCATAAATACATACACAGAGATTATAGTCAATAATACAAATAAAATAAAGTAAAAATTTTCTGAAAATTTCAATTCAATATCTTAAAAAGAAATCCATTTGTGAACTTTACCGCGAAGCCCAAAAACATATTTTCCTCAGACAATGCTTTTAAAGATTTAAATACAATATGAAAAATGTTCTACTCTAGTTGTACATTTCTTAAACTCACCATATTTATAGCTCAAACTCTCTTTAGCTTCATGTTTAACTAATTTTTCAATCCTTTTGCTGTTTTCTGGAGAGTTTTATAGATTATAAAAATTGTCGAGTTTAGTAAAAGTTTCATGAAAAATTGCAATTAGGATCTTTTACACAAAATTCTAATGAATGTATTCAAATAATATTTATACAGTACATAAATAATGGAACATCTTTATATGTAGTAGGAATTAAGATATTTGTATTACTTTTAAAAGTTTTTTAAATATGCCAAATTTTATGCAAAAACTCGATTTTTTAAAAAATGCATGATTTTTTTTTCATTTAAATGCAATGAAGTACATAAATACAGTGAACCCCAAAAGTGTTCGTACACTTGCAGTTTCCTATAAAATTTAAAGATATCGACTAATAAAAATTAATGTATAGAAATTGTAATTTTTTTATGATATCTGCAACTTGTTCTTAATGGAATGACATAATTATTTTTTTTTAAAAAAAGTATAACTATTATTTTTAAAAATTAATAATCAAAAAGCTACTGAAAAATTACGCCACAAAAGTCTTCGTACACTTACCAAAAATTCTCAACATAGCTTTAAATATTGTATTTCTTTCTTAATTTAGAACTTAGTAGGATATCTTTTAGTGTCCACAACAACTTTTAAACGTCTTGGTATAGATTTAACCCGGTTTTGTAATTTCTTCATCGATTTACCTCCATGCTTCTGTGATTATTGTTTTTACTTCCCATTATGTGTTTATATGTCATGTTTTCTTTTTATTTTAAATCTAGTTCTCCCCAAATATGCTCTGCTGGGCTAAATAAATTGATTGAGGAGGTGTTTTCACAAAATTTTGGGGCAGTTATAAAGACACCGGCGGTGTACATTGAGAGCAGTACGCTTGGCGTCATTATCCTGTTAAAAAATGAAGTCGTGTTCAATATCAAATTTTGGACAGACAATTTAAAATTTCTCTTTAAAATATTTGACTAGAGCTCATGATTCTCAATACCATCAAAAATTACCCAATTCAGTAACTGATTTACGCCCCCACGCAAGAACACTTCCACTTCCATGGTTTATACATCCAACTAGATTTTTGTGACTAAGTTTCAGAAAATTCAAAATTGACAGGAAAGTGATTGGGATGACAGAAAATTCAACATTTTTGGTTCTGATGGGCATATAATAGTTTTAAAGGAAAAAATGAAGTATTTAATCCCGTGAATTTATGTGGAACAAGAGCTCCTCCACCTCCATGCTTCAACACAGAGGTGTTCTTGCGGGGGGGGGGTGTAAATAGGCTTCAGGATTAGGTAATTTGGTATTTTTTGATGGTATTGAGAATCATGAGCTCTCTATTTAAATATTTTAAAGAGAAATTTTAAGTTATCCTCTCAAAATTTGGATATTTCAGACGACTTCATTTTTAGCAGGATAATGACGCCAAGCGAACTGCTTCAGTGTACACCGCTGGTGTCTCTATAACTGTACCCAAAATTTTGAAAACACCTCCTCAATCAATTTATTTAGCCCAGCAGAGCATATTTGGGGAGAACTAGATTTAAAATAAAAAGAAAATATGACATATAAACACATTATGGGAAGTAAAAACAATAATCACTGAAGCATGGAGGTAAATCGATGCAGAAATTACAAAAAACTGATTAAATCTATACCAAGACGTTTAAAAGTTGTTGTGGACACTAAAAGATATCCTACTAAGTTTTAAATTAAGAAAGAAATACAATATTTAAAGCTATGTTGAAATTTTGTTAAGTTTACGAAGACTTTAGTGGCGTATTTTTCAGTAGCTTTTTGATTATTAATTTTTAAAAATAATAGTTATACTATTTTTAAAAAAATAATTATGTCATTCCACCAAGAAAAGAAGTTGCAGATATAAAAAAATTACAATTCCAAAATATTAATTTTTATTAGTCGGAAACAATAAATCTTATACGAAATTGCAAGTGTACGAACACTTTTTGGGTCCACTGTATATACACAGAGATTAGATTTTGATTCATAACACAGATACAACTAAATAAAGCATATGTTCTGAAAATTTAAATTCAATATCTTAAAAATATTTTGTGTAGGGATCAGCATCTGGTTTTGTTAACTCCAATTCCAGTTTACTAATTATGCTATAATTTTACTTCTAGATATCGTAGAAACAAAAATAGAGTGTTTTATGGAATCTGAAATGCATAGGCTATAAAATAAAAACACAAAAGTAATTATGAAAATTTTCACAAAAACTGGGAATTTTGTGTAGTCACATATCTTATTGAAATTTACTTGATTCATAATAAGTCATATTGTTTGATTTTTTTGGGCACTTGCTTATAGGCAAATAATAATTTAAGTATTCCTTTGCTACATTGGAATAATTTTAGTTTTATTTTCATATTGAACTTTAAAATGGCTTGCATGTCTTGAAAAAGGCAAGCCTATACAAAATATATTTTTGTTTTTAATTATTAATCTTTTTAAAAGATTAATTTCTAGTAAATTTTAAAGAACATTTTTTAGCTTATTGGTAACTGTATTCAAAATGTCTTAAAAGTTTTCATAAAGAAATTATTTAAAAGAGTCAACTATTTCAATACATTTATTTTATGATTCCTTTCACCCTCATTTTCGAATATTGAAAGAACCAAAATTTACTGAAAATAACAGAATGAGGAAAATTAGAGTTAGTAAAATTGAACTTAATCTATTTCAAGAATGTTTTTTTAATTTTCAGTTTGGGACATAGCATGTAAAAATTAAATCTACTTTAATACTAGTATTTAATGGATATTTTGTATTATTAATAATTGGTCTACATTGTTTAAATTGGATTAATCTTATAACATAGTGCAGAAGGCTATACTCATATGACCATTTAAAAAATCTTATTAAATTGATATTTTAAAAAAAGAGAGAGAGAAGCTGAGTCAAAGTAAGTTTTAATTCGCAACATATTGATCTTCTGGTTTATAATACACCTTTATTGTGACTATAGTGTTTTGTTTATTTGGATGAAAATAAATGAAGTATATATATCAGATTCTTTATATTTAACCCAATATAAATATATTTTATACTTTTACTCATTAAAGAAAGGTAGAGAAAAATTATTTTCTTACCGTAAAATCTGGCATGTCGTGCATACCATCGTATAACACGCACTTATACTTTCAAGTACCAATTTTTAATTTCTATGTTTATTTGCTGTATAAGGTACACCCCCTTTTTAATAAAGAAACCTGAGATGTATGTGAGCCATGCTCTTAAAGTTTGAAAGTCATTTATTCTAAGCTTTAGTAAAAAATAGTATACATCTAGAAGTGCAACCTTTTAAGTTCATAAGGAACGCCATTTCTTTTAAATGAACAACATTTCAATCTATGTAGAAATCTAATTTTTTTCCTATGCTCACGTTTTTAGCTCTCATTTTTATACCTGGCGTATAATGTGCACACGTAAAATACAATCTTATTTTTTGTGTTAAAAGTGTGCATTGTACACCAGATTTTACGATACATATTACCACAACAATGCCAATGTTCAAGGTAACGCACCAAGTTGGTGACCCCAATTTTGTATATGTCATATGCGCCAGATTGACAACCATGTGTTATTACATATAATTTCTCAAATATGGTTGCAATAATATGTAAGCACCAAAAATTAATACAGCTTGGGTACAAAAACTCCTGTTTGCAGGTATGTTGTACACAAGTGGGAAAAAAAACATAAGAAATCTTAGTATATTTATGTATTATCGCAACCAACTGGCGCCATTATATGAAATGAAACACCTGTTTGCCAATTCAGCACATACAACACACAAGAAATTGGAGGGTACTTGCATATTATCGCCAACTCTAAATAACTCGCTGAGTTGGCCACCCGATTTCCTGTGTGTGGTACATGCTGAATTGGCAACCAAGGCCTTCATTTCATATAATGCCACCAATACCCTGCAATAAGACGCAAGTACCAATCGGAGTTGCCAACTAGGCGAGTTATTATTAGATTTGGCATTTGTTGTGATAATACCCAAGTGCTGAAATCAGTTCAGTCTGACACACATGAAGAACCATAAATTTAAAATATAGTTTAAAAAACACGCTTTTATCGAACTAAAATCTCAATATAAGAATAAAATGATTAACGAGAAAATTAATGTCATTGTGGTAAAAGCGTGGGGGCCTTTGTACTACTTTTTTACTCTAACTCTGCATTTTGGAATAGAACTAGTAAGAAATTATAACAATTAATATTGAGCACCCCACGCTTTTATACTCAGTTATTATTTTTCCAGTTTCAATTTCTTCATTTTTTTCTGCTGCTTTTATTGGCATTTCTAAATACCCTTGTATTCTATTTCTTTAAATCCTGGCACTCATATTTTTCTAATTTGTTTTCTATAAAAAATGACTTACATTTTTGCTTCTTAATGTAATTCCTTTTTTGCCAGGAATAAGCCATTCTTTCAAATTATTTTCATTTGAGTTCTTAGGGGGAGACTGTCATCGTTGATTGAAAACTATCGGATGGCAAAATTTTATTTGCAGCGATTTCAAAACCACTTCTAAAAGATATTTAATGTGTAGTGTACTGATAACAAATTAGTTCCTGTATATATATATATATTATATTAAAACAGCTGTTCTGTACAAATAAAGATGGAGTTGACTATAATATAGATTAGATAGTGTTTATAAAAAAATCAATAAAAAAATAACTCATTGAAGAAAACATGTTTCAAAAATCTCACTTATATTCTTGTTTATTTTTTAATGTATGTGTACAATTTCCAGAATAAATATTTCAACAATATGATTTGGGTTTGTTTTATTTTTCTTGTTAACAGTGAATAATTGAAAAAAAGTATTGAAAATAAAATGCTGTACACCGAGCAAAATGGCTAAATTATGATTCTATTGGTCCTTATGATGTTATTTTTTCTTCTAAATGGGTGCTGAAAACTTCTCTAAAAAGTCTTTCCAGTTGGTTAAAAAATTAAATGTTTTGTTAATGCAAAAATGTACTGTTTTAGTTGTTTTTACATTCTTCTAAGGACTGAAATTTTTAAGTATTTTAATTTAAAAAAACATTAATTCTTAAAAACTATAATATTTGTTTTCTTTGGTGATAGGAGAGTGTAAAATCAGTTGATTGAACAAAAAACGAGCTTAATTTGTAATATAGCAATGCATTTTCTTTATTTCCATCTGGATGGATGTGTTTCTATTTAAACAAAACAATTGATATAAAGAGTATTTACACACCTGGGCCTAATGAGTGTTAGTTTAGTCAAAAGGTTTTTTTTCTTCAGGTTACATAATATGTAAAAAAGCTATTTCTTTCTGGCATTGTATTGAAATTTTTACTTTGAAAAATCTGTTATTTATCATAATGTTTCCTAGATATTTCTAATTACTTATTATTGAAGGGCTGAATTTTTTAAAATAAAAGTTAATTTTCTGCTTGTATATGATTTTAAGGAAACAATATAATGCGTCTAGCGAGAGAGAGAGAGAGAGAGAAACATAAATATAAATAACTAGCCGTTACCCACCCGCTTCGCTGGGTATTTTATGATGTTTTATAATTTTTTACTGCTTATATATATATGTATAAATTATTGATATCTAAGTCCTGCATTATGAATTCGATTGTATTGAAAAATATACTTATACCTGTAACTGTCGCCTGTCGATAAAAAAAAAGGGCAAAACTCATCTAATTTGTATTTTCTAAAAATCTCTAAAATTGAAGTATAGAATGATGTTTACTCTTTCGTAACCCAAAAACCAAGGGGATTCCCGCAAAACCAATTTTCGGTGGATCTCTACTCCGTAAATTGAACATGCAAGCCAAATTTCAAGCCTAAATCTAACAGAAAAAAACAAAAGTTTTACTATCAATATCCCCGTAATCCCGTTGAGAGCCGTTTTCCAAAATAACCGCTCTTAGCGGATTTCAATTCAACAAAAGAAAAATGCAAACAAAATTTCATTATTATAGTTCTTGTAGCTCGAAAAAAGGAATTTTTTTTGTCAATACGTCCCAGTAACCCCCTGCACCCCCCCCTCCCAGAACTTGATTTGGTTAAAATACATTCTTAGTGGATCCCTATTCAACAAAAGAAACATGCTTAACAAATTTCAAGTATATGGGTCTAACAATTAAAAACAGGAATTTTTTTCTGTAACTCCTCCTGACCCCTCGCAACTATCCTTAGGGGTCAATTTTCGTATTACTCTTTGTTAGAGGAACTCTTTTCCATGAAAGGAACATGGCTACCAATTTTCAAGCAGGATGATCAAATAGTTTAAAAATGAAAATATTTATCGATTACGCCTCTTAATCTCCCGAAATCAAACTTGGTAGTTGATATTCGCAAAACCCATTTTGTAGCGGTTCTCTACTTTACGAAAGGAATATGCTTATCAAATTTCAGGACTGTACGTCTAATGGTTTAAAAATGGGGATAATTATGTATAACGCCACTTGAGCCCCCGCAACGCCACTTCGGGGTCTGTTTTCACAAAACCCATTTTGTAGGGGAATTGAACTCTCTATGAAAGGAATCTGCTTAGCAAAATTTGAAGTCTGTGCTTCCAATAAATAAAAAATGCAAAAAAAAATTTATCAATAACGCCCCTTGAGCCCCCGCAACGCCACCTAGAGGTCAATTTTCACAAAACACATTTTGTAGAGTATCTCTATCCTATGAGAGGAATCTGCTTATCAAATTTCAAGACTGTGCGTCTAATAATTTAAAAATAGAAATAATTATTTATATCTGCCCTTAACCCCCCGCAACACACCTTGGGGGTCGATTTTCCCAAAACCCGTTTTGTAGCGGATATTTACTCCATTAAAGAAAACTTACCTACCAATTTTCAAGCAGGTAGGTGAAGTAGTTTAAAAACGGATACATTTATCTATTACGCCCCTTAATCCCCCGCAACACCACTTAGAAGTCTGTTTTCACAAAACCCGTTTTGTAACTGATCATTATTCTACGAAAGGAATCTATTTATCAAATTTAAAGACAGTGCGTCAAATAGTTTAAAAATGGAAATAATTGTCTATAACGCCCCCTATGCCCCTACAACGCCACTTAGGGGTCGATTTTCACCAAACTTATTTCGTAGCGGATCTTTACTGTATGAAAGGAATCTGTTTACCTAATTTCAAAATTGTACATTGAGTAGTTTAAACATGGAAACAATCATTTATAACGCCCCTTAACCCCCCGTAACGCCCCTTGCGTTTTGAATTTCGGAAAATCCGTTCTTAGCTGATGTCTACTCTATGAAAGGAACATGTCTACCAAATTTCAAGTCTGTAGGTTGAATAGTTCCAGAGATTTCGTGATTAGTCAGTCAGTCAGTCAGTGAGTGAGTCGCTTTTCTCCTTTATATATATAGGTGAACCAAATTGCTTCTGGAACTAGTTCAAAATGCATACACATTTGTTTAACTATTACATCGAATTTATTTTTGCTGTTTTCAAAGATTTATATTTGTGGTATAAGTTCGAAGACATGCAGTTTGTGATCAAATAATAGTTGCATTTTTTTTTCGAAAAGTAATATTTTTGTTGATATTTGCATATTGTCGTCACCGTATTGGCGACATTATATAAAACGAAGTACATGGTTGCTAATTCAGCGCGTAGGACACAAGCGAAATCGTTACTGCCAATTTGGCGAGTTATCTTTAACTTAGGCACTTTCGCGATAATATGCGAGTACCTTTTTGTTACACACAATAAATGTAAAATGAATTTATTGTAAAAATTAAGTGTAAAAATTTCACGAATTGAAAATAAAATAATACGTAAGATGACGAAAGTGAAAATTTACAACTCGGGTATCACATTTTTAAATCCCTTAAGATTTGGGTTAATAAATATTTTGCTGTTAAAAATTCATATTAGATACAACAGTTTCGAAAATAAATGCTATACATACTCATTTCATTGTTTTAAACTCATATTTGATACATTAACAAATTCAAAAAGGAGTGCATTATATACTCATTTTGATCTTTCATTCTCAAAAATTTGATCCCGTAACAGGTTCAAAAATGAGAATGTACTTGTTGCTCAAAATGAGAATATGCGATTCTCAAATTTGAGTACGCGTGCATCGGAGCTATTTTGAAAATGTGAAGTACTCAAATGTGAGCTGTTTGCTCTCAGTTTTGAAAATCGTTTCTCGCAGTGTATGATGTAGGATTCACATTATTATGTATTTCCAACATTATCGAGGCAATATTTTTTTGAGATTATATCTCTATCGGTTTCATTAAATTTCTTACTTCTTTATCCACAATACAAGTTTTTTTAACTAACATTTCCTCACATGACAAATGTTAAAGCTTCCAAAAGAAAATCTAAACTAATTTTCTTAGCTTTCAAAAATATTATAAGGACACCAAATCACTTTTTCCACACTTCTAAATCGAAGTAATTTTTATTAAAACTCGTACTGGCTAGCGATTTGAAATAAAAAAAGAGATAAATGTTTTCGAAGATCACCGATCAAAAAAGAACTTTATTCTGACCATAAACAATCGAATAGAACAAATCGTGTAGCCATTCGCAAAAAGCTAAATAGTAATACAATTTTATTACTAACACGTTGCCCTCTGAAATTTAAAGTTTGTAATATGTAAATAAAAATAAATAAATAATATATTTTCAACAACATAACTCCTAACGTTGAACTATGTTTACAAATTCAATTAATTTCGAAATATTTACAACATTCTTTCCTACCGCATATGTTATTTCTTGAATAAAAGTGAAGTTCTCTGATGTGTGCTAAATCAGTTCCACTTCTATACAAATAAATAAAATTGAAGTGTCTGTTTGTAATTTCAAATTAGCAGCTTTTTACTTAATGCACTAAAAGTATATACGGTACTCATAACAAAAAACCAATTTTTAAAATTTTTGTCTGTCTGTCTGTCTATCTGTCTGTCTATCTGTCTGTCTGTCTGTCTGTCTGTTTGTTCCGGCTAATCTCGGAAACGGCTGGTGCGATTTTAAAAATTCTTTCACTAATGGAAAGCTACATTAACGGGGAGTAACATAGGCTATATTTTATTCCCGTATTCTTACGGAAACGGAAACTATACGGGTGAACGTGAAACTGAATGCCAAGATGAACGCCAAATTGAACGCCAAGCTGAGCTAATGAAGTCGTTGTTTTGGTTACTGGCGACCGATGCTCTTCATGAGACATAATAAATTTACGCGCACATGATAATACGCTGACACGTGCCATAATTTTTTTTTATGATAGTTATCTCACACTGTTCAGTTAAGTAGAGCATCGGCTGTTTCGGATGCACTTTTAAAAATAATAAATCAAGGCTTCATAAGCAAAAAGCAATGCAAGAAACAAAAAATTGATAAGTTTTACGGTTAGTTTTAATCCTTTATTTTTTTTTTTATTTACATTTTTAGTCACATTTAAACAATAGTTATTATAATCCCAATCTATATCTATACAAATAAATAAAATTGAAGTGCCTGTTTGTAATTTCAAATTAGCAGCAATTGTTTGCGGGGGCGGGGGTTTAAGGGGCGTTAGAAATTCCGATTTTTAAGTTATTAGACGTACAGTCTTGAAACTTAGTAAGTAGATTCCTCTCATAGGGTAGAGATACGCTACAAAATGGGTTTTTTGAAAATTGCCCTCAAGTGGGGTTGCGGGAATTAAGGGGCGTTATAGATAATTATTTCCATTTTTAAACTATTAGACGCACAGTTTTTATATTTGATAAGTAGATTTCTTTTATAGAGTAGAGATCAGCTATAAGAAGGTTTTGTGAAAACAGACCTCTAAATGGCGTTGCGGGGGATTTAGTGGCGTACTAGATAAATATTTTCGTTTTTAAACTACTTCTCCTCCCTGCTTGAAAATTGGTAGGAATGTTTCTTTCATGGAGTAAATATCCGCTACAAAACAGGTTTGGGAGAAATTGACCCCCAAGGGGTGTTAAGGGCAGATATAAATAATTATTTTTATTTTTAAACTATTAGACGCACAGTTTGAAATTTGGTAAGCAGATTCCTCTCATAGGATAGAGATACACTACAAAATGTGTTTTGTGAAAATCGACCCCTAGGCCGCGTTGCGGGGGTTCAAAGGGCGTTATTGATTATTTTTTTTTTTTGCATTTTTAATTTATTTGACGCACAGTCTTCAAATTTTGCTAAGCAGATTCCTTTCATAGTGTGCAATTCCCCTACAAAATTGGTTTTGTGAAAACAGACCCAGAAGTGGCGTTAGAGATAATTATCCCTATTTTTAAACTATTAGACGTACAGTCTTGAAATTTGATAAGCAGATTCCTTTCATAAAGTAGAGAACCGCTACAAAATGGGTTTCGCGAATATGAACTACTAAGTTTAATTTCGGGAGATTAAGAGGCGTAATTGATAAATATTTCCATTTTAAACTATTTGATCATCCTGCTTGAAAATTGGTAGGCATGTTCCTTTCATGGAATAGAGTTCGTCTAAGAAAGAGTAAAACGAAAATTGACCCCCAAGGAGGGTTGCGAGGGGTCAAGAGGAGTTACAGAAAAAAATTCCTGTTTTTAATTGTTAGACCCATATACTTGAAATTTGTTAAGCATGTTTCTTTTGTTGAATAGGGATCCACTAAGAATGTATTTTAAGCAAATCAAGTTCTGGGGCGGGGGGTGCAGGGGATTACTGGGACGTATTGACAAAAAAAAATTACTTTTTTCGAGCTACAAGGACTATAATAATGAAATTTGGTTTGCATTTTTCTTTTGTTGAGTTGAAATCCGCTAAGAGCGGTTATTTTGGAAAACGGCTCTCAACGGGATTACGGGGATATTGATAGTAAAACTTTTTTTTTTCTGTTAGATTTAGACTTGAAATTTGGCTTGCATATTCAATTTACGGAGTAGAGAACCACCGAAAATTGGTTTTGCGGGAATCCACTTGGTTTTTGAGTTACGAAAGAGCAAACATCATTCTATGCTTCAATTTTAGAGATTTTTAGAAAACACAAATTAGATAAGTTCTGCCCCTTTTTTTTATCAACAGGCGACAGCTACAGGTATAAGTATATTTTTCAATACAATCGAATTCTTAATGCAGGACTTAGATATCAATAATTTATACATATATATATATAAGCAGTAAAAATTTATAAAACATCATGAAATTCCCAGCGAAGCGGGCGGGTAACAGCTAGTTTTTAAATAAAAAAGAAAAATATAAATGCAGAAGGGGTGGGGGGGTGTCTTCGTGTTTGTAGAATATTTGTATAGCGTAATTCTCTTTATGCCATATTACCTTATTATACGTTGAAACAGAGGTTTTAGTTTCAAATTTTTCGTATTTTAGCTTCCGGAATTCTAGCAATTTTAATCTATGTAAGTCGCTAATTCAAACCTTCGATAATACGAACCTCTCGCTATTTCAGAGTATATGCTCAGCCCCTAGAAAAACTCTTGATATTTCGAACTAAAACTATACGTTTGGGTACACTCAATATTTCGAAGTAAAATGTGCGGCTGGCCAGACTGCAACACGCGGTAATGCTAAGTTATCTTATATAGTTCTCGACAATTTGAACGCTCATTATCATGTCGAGTCCTGTAGCAAACAGAATGGAGCTTACATGCTTTGTGTTGTATTGTTTCTGCGTGTCTGTAACGTATCCTCTTTAATGACCACCTGTCTACCATCCCTTTTTTGTGTTTCCCGATTTCTCAAGCAAAAAGACACTTTTTTTGCTTTCTTTCTGGTCAATAGACCAGCCGCACTTGTTGTTAGCCGTCTAAATCTTCATTTAACACGTGACCTTGCTACACATATATTCAAAAAGGATTGTCCGCTATTGTGAAGAACAGATGTGTATAGGATTGTGTATTTTGTGTCGGAGTGACATGACGATTTATGACTGTATATGGTATGTGGCACCAAAAAGGGCATGGGGTGGACTGGACACTGCGTTGAAGAACCAATGGTGTTGGGGACAGTGTCTGAGGGAACCGATTAGAGTTTAAACAGATTTTTAAAGATAACAGATTTTTCGTCAAAAAAGATTAATTATGTAGAGTATGTATTATTTTAATAATTGTTTTAATACATAAATGTATTCTTTTAATAGAGGACTTTTAACTTCTATACAATATTTATACTGTATAATATGTACTTCTTAAAAAAACTTAAAAATAATTTTATGCATATGTACAATTGTTTTATTACATAGTTTCAAATTTAAATGAGTTAGAAAAAAAAATTCTACGCGTAAATTTGAGAGTTTTTCCTATCCTCTTGATGATTTAAAGTTTTTCAATGGTCCTTCCAACTTCGAATTATCCAGAGTCGACTGGATATTATAAAAGAAAGTATACAATGTGTGTGTGGGTATGTGCGCGCGCGTGTGTCGCTAAAACTCAGAAACGAATCGTAGTACGATCGAGGGAATTATATGGTGTGGTAGATCTCTACCCCCTAGCCATGAAGAAGGTTCCTGTTTTTACCTGAATCGAGCCATTAAAATTGCAGCACCAGGAAGAAAAGCTGTTTATACAAAACTGTATTTATTGTGCTTATACAGCGTAGTAGGTAGAAAGCATGGTTACTTTCGTAGGCAATTTTTGAGCATTTAGGTCCAAAATTAATACACTAATACAGGTAAAATTAATACAGGTCTAAAATTAATACCTCAGTTGCCACCTCTGGCAACTGAGCTAACCTAATTAAAATTCGAGTCTAAATGGGTTTGAATGATAGCTATAGTAAGTGTGTCATTCGATGCTGCATTAAGTCTGCCACATTTCATCAATTGTAATGGTTAGAGAGTGGTGGCGTCCTAGTCTCTCAGCACCCCATGACCAGATGTTTTCAATGGGTGAGAGATTTGTAGAATATGCAGAACTAGGGCAACAGTCGAACACCCTCAGTGTCGAGGAAGTTCACGACACGACGGGCAACACTATTTTACTAAAATAAGATGTCTCTGATGCCTCGAAGATAGAACATAGCCACCAGCCATAAGATCTGATAAGTCTAAAGCTGGCTGTTAAGATTACAAACGACACGAACTAGAGATGTTGGTGTCGTGTACCCGATAGCAGCACATGCCATCACCCCAGATGCAGGGTGCGTATAACGATACTGAACGCAATCAAGCCACATTCTTTTTCGTCTGTCTGTCCAGACACGGATACGACCGACATGGTGCTGCATGCAGATCGAAACTCGTCTGAAGGGACAATGTGATGCCATTCCCATATACAATTTTGTGTTAGGTGCACCACTGTCACCACGGGTTTCAAAGGAAGCCTCAATAATTGTTGATGTGCAGAGGGCTCATGCTGTTTCAGACTTTGTAGTTCTGTCTATGCGGATATTTGTGCTGCAAACGAGCCCGCATCCTGATTCAAGGTCCGTGATATGACTCTAAGACCCGGAAAAAACCAACCTGACAACACGTGTACTTTTCGAGTGTTAGAGTCCCCAAACCTTTGAGATCCTGCATAGTGTTCTGTATGATGATTGTCCTCAACTCATTGATCTCTTGTTTGCATGACAGTCGTTAGATTCTAACCAATGCCAGTAGCATTATCGTGAAACGATAAACCACACTGTCAGTAGGCAATGAATTCCAACCAATGCTGTGAGCCGTTTGTTTTTCTTAAACGAGACATAACACAATCTTCTCACAAACAACAAACATTCAAGTACGATTTCCAAATGAGAAGTCCACTGTGTAAATGTCCTTTTATACAGACTTTGAGGTTGCGTTTAACCCTCCACTCGGCATTCGCACATATTCCTGCCTCTTCTTACTTTTATGCGAATTTGACATTTGCATCATCCTTCCATCATCGTGCTGCAAATTTAATGCCCAGTAGCATATTCAAAATAAATAAATACAGCATAACAGTTTATAGCAACAGAAGATTATTTTTCTGTCATAGATACTTGTTTATTAATATATTAGTATAATAGTTGTTTATTACATATTATGAATTCAAAGGTTTTTAATAAGTTGAACTAGTTTAAAAGTTAGCATTTGAATTTCAACAGGTAATGGATTGCAATTTTTGTTGCAGCGTGCTTTCAAGAGCAAATTCAGCAAATTATTAAAGAATAGCTTTTTATTACTATAATTTATATATTTTGCTTAGAACACAGCAATAATCTGTGTCAGCAAAATCAAAGAAAAATAATGATTTATGCTGAATCAGTGCTTTCCCACAGAATTCTAGTACTGTTTTTAACATATTAATACAATTTAGAAACGCTATTATAAGTTAGAATATATTAATTCTCTGTGTTGTAACTTTGTAGTATGTTGGTATCAAAACTTAATTTTTAATAAAAAAAAAAATTAAAAAAAAGTTTAGAGTATATAAAAAATTAGCGTTTGCATTTTTATTTCCTAACACATGTTAAAAGAAATTATTCTAAACGTTTTCCTGTTAGTTTTCTTGTAAATTAAAGGCATAGAAGTAAAATCGTGTGTAATTCTTTCAGTACTATGTGACTCCCGCGATTCCTTTTCTTGATTAACTTTAACTTTTTTTATCTTTAAATATCTGGAGATAAAATTAAACGCACAACAAAATCTCCATAAGGGATATTCAGTTTATGCATAACTTAAGTCATCCAATCGCAAACTTCATAGTGTTCGTTCTACCGAATAATCGCCGTAAACACGACTTCGAACATTTTAAGTTCCGAACACGCACTGCCAGAGGTCGCTATTAAGGACAATTCAGGCCTAACGCAAATGTTCGAAAACGATGGCATAAGTACGTGAGGTTTGGCGCTACCGGAGGCGGAATGCAGTATCGTCTGCACTTGGCCGTAAATGTCAATTTCTTGGCTTAATTGAAGCTCGCCAATGACTAATAGATGACAGAGACGACTGGAGCGAATGGCAACTGCGACAGTTTAGAGAATTTGGTAAAGATTTTATGGCGGGAAAGAGACGGGTTGTGATGAAACCGCTGCCACTCAAATGGACGAGGGGGGGGGGGAATAAGAAGAAATGAATCCGCAAAAATTGTATTCAATTTAAACAATTTTACTGATTAAATTAATTCTAATGTTTCAGCTTGATCTCTTCTGCATTTATTTTAAAATTAATGAAATCAATATCTTAAAATATATATGGAATATATATTTAAGTAAAGCGTTTAAAGCAACATTTCTCAAATTGGGGGGGGGGAGCGTTATAGCCCTAAGTGGGGGGGGGCGAAAATATGTATAAAAGTCGAAAATAAAAGACTATTTAAAAAAAAATTTTAATATACCGAAAGGAAGCAACACGAAATACATTCTGTCAAATAAAGAATAAAATACACATATTTACAATGATATAATATACTTATAAATGTATCAGCACTCCACAATGATATAATATACTTATAAATGTATCAGCACTCCACAATGATATAATATACTTATAAATGTATCAGCACTCCACAATGATATAATATACTTATAAATGTATCAGCACTCCACAATGATATAATATACTTATAAATGTATCAGCACTCCACAATGATATAATATACTTATAAATGTATCAGCACTCCACAATGATATAATATACTTATAAATGTATCAGCACTCCACAATGATATAATATACTTATAAATGTATCAGCACTCCACAATGATATAATATACTTATAAATGTATCAGCACTCCACAATGATATAATATACTTATAAATGTATCAGCACTCCACAATGATATAATATACTTATAAATGTATCAGCACTCCACAATGATATAATATACTTATAAATGTATCAGCACTCCACAATGATATAATATACTTATAAATGTATCAGCACTCCACAATGATATAATATACTTATAAATGTATCAGCACTCCACAATGATATAATATACTTATAAATGTATCAGCACTCCACAATGATATAATATACTTATAAATGTATCAGCACTCCACAATGATATAATATACTTATAAATGTATCAGCACTCCACAATGATATAATATACTTATAAATGTATCAGAACTACACAATGATATAAAAAAAAAAAAAAAAATAATATACTTATAAATGTATCAGCACTCCACAATGATATAATATACTTATAAATGTATCAGCACTCCACAATGATATAATATACTTATAAATGTATCAGCACTCCACAATGATATAATATACTTATAAATGTATCAGCACTCCACAATGATATAATATACTTATAAATGTATCAGTAATTCACAATGTATTTGATAACTAATTTAACAATAGCAAGTTAAAAACAAGTTTAATAACTACCAGTGACTCCATAGCATTGTCATGTGTAATATTATACACAAAACTTAGTTCTTATCTTGATAATTTGTAAGGTTTATAAAAGGGGTCGGCAACCTAAGGCACGCAGAGCAATTCTCAGTGGCACTCTACACTACTTTACAAATTTGTCGATTTTCGAGTGGATGGGAGTTGATAAATTTGTATGGATCTTGTTTGACAAACATCTTCAGAATTGGACAGTTACAGAATGAAGAAAAATCTGAAAAATAACTCTATAGGGTAAATCTACCGTTATTTTGTAAATTATTTGAATGCCATTGCTAGAGAGATTTAATTGTTTGAAGAGAGAAAATTGCATATACCCCACCCCCCTGCTTTCACTTTTGGTTCTACTGAGTGATCTATCATATGAAAACATTTGGAGTCTGCAAAGAAGTTGTTAACACAACTGGATGTTCTCAGAATCGTGTCCAATCGAAAGTCCGAATTATGCTCCTGATTCTGAGGCATAAAGAAGAGCAGTAAAAGCACTACGTTCGCATTAAAATTTTAAAAAAAATTTATTTAACTATAATGAAGGGGAATATATTTATATTTTACGTCGTCTATTTCTTATTTTAATAAATGTTTAAAAATACATTATATAAGCGCAATTTAATTTTTTTTATTTATGTTGAAGAAATAGTTATATTTCATGTTGTTTATTTTTATGTTAAGAAGTATCTTTAAATAATGCAAAATTAATATGTAATAAAGCAGTAAATCTATATTATTGACCTCTATTCTCTAACTTTGTATGTATTGTAGCAGGAATCGAATTGTGCTTTAAATATGCCCTACAGTGTAGCACGCTGAATTCTATTGGTAGATTGGTTTGACACGCCACAGTCAAAAGGTTGCTGACCCCTGGTTTATAATTAAAGTCGTATTGCAACTTTAGTGTCAAAGAATTCAATGCATTGTTATTGTACGGTAGGGAGCGCTATGAAAATTGTGATTGAAAATTGGATTTTAAATATTGAAAAGTTTGAAAAGCACAAATCTAAAGGGATAATATACAAAGAATAATGGAGTTTTAGTTTTTGTAAACACGATATGGATTGATTTTTTTTATAAAGAAATTTTTTATAAATGCCATTCGGTTTTTAGAATTCCATTTTTTTTCCATCGAATATTTTTGCGGTTATTAGCAAAAAAAGTTTTTCTATCTCTGTGGCTTAGATAGCAGGTATTTCATACGAATAGTTGATTTATTCAATGCACGTAGTTTCTAAGACACAAACATGCTTCGATGTTCACAAAATGAAGCCAAACTTGAAAAGGAAAAGGAATCTGGGACATTTGAATTACTTTTTTGCCAAAATGGCTTATAAGTTTATTCCTTAATTAATTTTTCTGGAAATAAAATTAGTGTCTACAGAGAGCTTAGCTTTTAAGTCATTCCTATTCTTAAACGTTTACTTTTCGCTTCCATTGCTTAGCACAAACATTTCAAAATCAAATGCATAGTATTTAAATCAACATGGTAAGTATGTGTGTGTGTTTTATCTTTGCCACCCAGAAAAATTTGGTGCCAAAAAGTATACGAGAAAGTATCGCAAAGATTTAATTATTGCTAAATTAATCAAGATAAAAACTATTTTTATTTGCTATTCTTATGACTTCTTTATGTAATCACCATTTATAGTTATTTTTTTTCTCCCAGAGATTTTTTTTAAAATTATTTCGATAGCCATTATACTAGAAAACTCAGCAAATGAGAGATGTGGAAAGCTATATTTCCATCTCTAGAATGACGTCATTTGTGTTGTCAAATTTCTCTTAATTGTCTTTTAAGTTGTAGGAATATGAAAGAATTAGTAAGAGCGAAGTTTGGAGAATATATCGGTTTGCCCTTTCATTTCTCAATCGAACTTCGAGATGGCTTAGAAGGTGCATGTGTAGTGGCTATCTCGTAAGGGGGTAACTAAACTAATCTAGGGAGTATCTCTAAACTAATATGGGGTAATATTCTTTAAAAATTAACTTAAAGTTTAACTGTCACCTCTTTACAGTAGAGACGAATTATGCATATTTGCTCTAAAATATAAAAGTGAGAGAGATGAATATTGAAGCAGACAACTTTTAGTTGAGAAGTTTGCGATTAGCAATGAAAACTAGATTCATCAACTAGTTTGTGCTTCATTGGCTAAACTCAGACACTTATTGGCTTTGATAATGACGTCCATTTTGAAAAGTTTTCGGCTACGTTTTATTGATCCGAGACCTCGACGAATACACGGGAGTTTCAGTCCTTTTGTGAGCATTAACATTAATGGCTGTAACTAAAAAAAAAAAAAAAAAAAAACACAACATTTAGATCTATAGGCATGGCCACCCTCAGTATGGGCAGCCTAAAACAAGTCAGAAACACAATACAATTTTCATTTATTTTTAACAGCATTAGCCGGTAGTTGATCGCAAAGTCCAGAACAAAAGATCAAATGGTCTTCGCACATGTCTATAGCATTACATAACGGGCAGGCGCATCAGACCTTTGCACGGCGCATCTTCAGTAGCACCAGGATTCGAAACCAGGACAGGACAATACGAACCCCTAGTTCGTTACCATGATCACTAGGCCTATGTGGAAGTTTGAAGCAAAAGATACTCGGTAGTCTTTCAATCTAAAATGTCGTTGCTTGAAGCTATGATTTCACAAAAATCGTCGTAAATTAGGTTACAGAGTTTGATGGGCTCATCATCCGAAGTCCTTGCATGGCGAGATGTGGAAGTTATAAAACGGCTCCAAGTCTTTGTGATAATCTAAACATAATTTATAATGAGATGAGTTATTAGCAGTCCATTCAAATGAGATATTAGATCTCGAAACAAAATCAAATTAAAAGTATCAAAATAGTTACATTATTAGTTTTTAAAAGTGGTGTTTACTGCACGACAGGTTTTCTGTATAAAATTAAAATTGTACTGCGTTTGACTGAAATGCTTTTATTAATAAATAAATTTAACAGAATCATAAATAAAATTCGCTTTTAAGAATTACATTCAATTCTTATTGCCCCAATCCAGTAAGAGGAATAAAATTAAATCGTTCTTCAAAGGCATTTGTTTCTAATGCGTGTTTTGGATTATTTAATGTACAAAAGCTCGTTACTGTTATATATAGGAGTATCGAATCAAATTTTTTATTCTTTTTATTACCAGTAGTGGTTATAAAAAAATGTAATCATAAAGAAAAAAGTTAATTTTATTTTGATCATAATTTGTATAAAAAATTCATACGAATAGACAATTTTTAAGACTAAAGCTATATTAAGCACAAAGAGACACTGTTAATGGTTTAAGACTTATTGTGGACTTACAAGAAAACAAAAGGGCGAGTATAATTTATATTTCTCGGATTCAATGAACTCAAAGTAATTCTTTTATTCAAGTGTAAAAAACATTCTTCAATGAGACTATGCACATTTGATGCATGAAACATAACAGATTAAATTACGCTGTATAGATAAACCAAACAAGAACACCAAAACCAAATAAAAAGGACTTTTTAACCTTTCTGTACATCATTCATTTTAGAATAAAGGAAGGAAATTGTAATAAAAAAAATCGTTTGCAATAACACAATGATACCAAATTCATGGAGGGGGGGGGGAAACCAAAATGAAATTAGAAAAGGAATATATACATATATTTACTATTCTAATTAAGAAAAAAATAATAAATATTTTTAAAAAAAACATTCGAATGAACAAGACATATAAAGTGTTACAAACAAAACATTCGGCAATGTTTATATCGACTGGGTTGGTGAGCAAACGCGATGACTAATTCAATAATCTCGAACACAGAAGAAAATGAAATTCTAGAAAATTCCTAGACGCCGCTTTCTTCTATTCTTAAACAAATGTTTCCGCGATGGGCAACCATAATAAGGAAATATTTCTCTTGTTTTTTTATATCTCTCTTTGCTTATTTTTCGCTTCGCTTTTTTTCTTTTATTTTTAACAAATCGTTTGCTCGTTCGAGAAGAACCCCCTCGAGGAGCGCGAATGACCTTCTTTTGTCGCAAGTTTCACTGGAAGGCTACATGAAAACGAAACCCAACCTCGTGTTGCAATTCGATTTTGATCGTAGAATAACGTGAGAGAGGACTCGTCACGTTCTACTTTTTGTTTTCGGTGGGTGAAAGGTCTCGTTATTTATTCTATGATAATTGGCAACCACATAAAAAGTCGTTTGCAGGCAAAGCTGTTGGGTAACAGAAGATATCGAATATGGTGAGCGGCCGATACGTTAATGCTGCCAACGTAATTTTCGTAATGTTACTTGTCAGCTAATTTATCACAGTCGATTGGTTTTCGATATGTCATTAATGAACAGACCAGTTCCTCCTCAAATGTTTTCCGGAATGGAGTCGCTCTTCAATGAGTTGTTTACAGACAGTTCTGTAAAAATAGATCTCAGACGATTGGCTATAATTCAAAAAATAAACTGAACCTCATTTATTTAAATACGTAGGGCTTATAAGATTTAATAGTGGGTGATGGATAATAAAAACCCTTTTGAAGTGGAAGCGAATGATAAAGACCCTTTTCTCATAGAAGTGGTAATTAGTAATAAGCATCTAATTTTTTACCCGTTATGGGATTATCTCGATTCCCCTTTCATGATTTATCCCTCCTCCATATATTTTGTTGTTATTGCAAAGATTTTTTTTTTGAGAAAATGAATTTATTTCATCTTAAAAAAAAAGGAGCAATTGAAAGATTTTTGCTTTGTAGTATAGTGACGAGAAAAATTATATTTTTAAATATAGCATTTTCACGATAAATCAAACAAGTTTGTTGATCCATGTTTGTTTTTCTCTACGAAATAGTGAAGATCCCAATCGTCTTGAAACAACATATATCCTTTAGATATTTTTGCTTGGAAATCATGAGGATTAGTTAAAAATTAATTTCACCCATAAAATGACAACTTTTACTTGTTAATAGTCCACTTTTATTTGTTAACATTAACTGTTATACGGAAAGAAATAAAAGTCTTCCCGCAATATTCATACGAGCACGACATCGGTATCAAAATTGATATATTTGATTGCTTGATTTTATCGTTAAATTTTTAATGCATAGTTCTTAATTAATTGAATTTGTTAATGCAACGGGACATGACCGGGCCACTCAGAAAGGTCCGTCGGGCCACAGGTTGAGTATCGCTGGTCTAGATGAATGAGCAAAATGGTACTTTTAAGGAAAGAATCAAAAATTTTCACTGAATCATGGTAGATAACGTAAACGTTTTTGAGATATGTACCACAGAATCTTTATTTAAAAACGAAAACTACAGAGGTTTTATTTTTTAATTGTTCTCAAATATTAAAAATAATCCATTCCACCACTTTCGCATACTGCATAAGAAAACATCATAATTTAATTAAAATTCATTCTCTTTTTGATATACAGTAGAACGTCGTTTATCCGAACGTTTATTATCCGGAGTGTCAAATATCCGGACCAGTTTTTTTGTCAACTACACGTACCGTATATGAATACGTTTTCGAACAGTGCATTGCTCAACAGTTGCTTCGCATGGGGACAAAAGTGACGGGAAAACCCAAGGTGAGGGATATTTGGGGGATTTCAGTTGTGTGATTTGGTAAACATCTGCGCGGAATATTAGGTCAGTTTGTTTCCAAGTGAGGGTGTATACGTGCTCTTTTATTGAGTTGTGAACTGCTATAGATTTGAATTCAAAACGGAAGCGCAACGTCTTGAACATAGAGACAAAATTCGAAATATTGAACCGTCTCGCGAAGAGAGAAAATGGAGCGTCTCTAGCACAGTTTTACAATGTTGAAAAGTCAACAATTTTTGACATAAAAAAAGCCGAGAAACCATTTCAAATGATAAATGATAACGAGATTGTGGCTTCCGAGAAAGAAGAGAATCCGCCCCTGTCGACCATGGAACGGATGAAGACGAGGACAATAACAACAACAAAAGTAGCAAGGGTCCATCAAAAGCTGACGTGTTTCTGCGTTAGAGTTAGAGACAGCTACGGAGTGGTACGATCAAACCAATCAGAGAACTGTCCTACTCAACTACTGATGCTCAAGAGAATCAGAGACCTTGCAGCGAAAAAACGAAGGTGCACATTGGTACAGCGAAAAATAAGTGGTTATTTTCCCCAATAAAGATAAAATTGCGACATTTTGCATCTATTTTGCTTTTTCTTCAAGTACGTTTCCCGCATGTGATGATTTTCAATTTTCGTATAGTGTCCGGTTTCATATACTGCATGGATCGCATTCGGTTTTCGGTTATCCGAACGGTGTCCGGTCCCAATTGATTCGGATAAACGACGTTCTACTGTATTATTATGAGCATTTCATAATCCGTGTTCTTATGTATATATATGTAACACTTGCAATATAGGTAAGGTCAATGCAGACCTTGAACAAGGTTAGAAGTTAATGGTCTTTGATAAGGGTATTACTGATATCGTATTAGAATCCGGCTGTCCGTTTTAATTGAAAAACTGACGCACCTTAGATTTTTTGGGACTGAAAATCCTCACGTTTGGTCTAACATTGAATCACTTCGAGTGACGATAGCTTCACCTACACTTAGTTCGAAATTATAAGGTCTATCAGATCTTGCGTTTAGCAGAATTGATTGATTGATTGCTTACAAATATAACCGTTCTGAGATACAAAGGAACTAATTATGGATGGATTTCGTCATTTTGAACCCCGGTCAAATGACAAGGACGACACCTGAGCTACTACCCCTTCTTCAAACTATCGCGCCAGCGTGTGTACTTCAGCTACAATAGATTCAACGTACATCATCGCTTCTACACAACGAGTCTTCAGGGGCCCCAGGACTCGAAAATGTTGGCCACAAGTTCAATACCATGACCAATAGGTTACCGCAGCCACTCATTGGACAGATTTAAATAGCCTGTGAAAACATTCGATGGCCAAAGTTCCTTTTATATTTTCCCCACATATTTTATTATCACCTGTGACAAATCTTTAGATCCTTTCGCACATATATCTTCCTAGTATTAAATAACTATATACATTTGTGACGGATCTATACGCGGCTCTGCTAATCCCTTCAGGACTCTTTTAGAAAAATATTTATTTTAACCAACTTTCGCCGAGTGATTATGCAAATTAAGTATATTATACAAATTCTGTATTCGCGAGTTTGAGGAGTTGGCAAGTTAGTTGGCGTGTTCGTTGGTTAGTAGAAGAGTGAAAGATGGTGGAATTATTAAGTGCATTTGGAGTTTATTGCTGGAAGATTACTGAGAGTGGATCAATCGACGTGATAAAATCCAGATAGTGATCGTCTCCAAGGTTCAAGTGTAGGACTTAACTACATAAAAGTACAGGTATCGTGATCATTATTTCATATAGAAGTTAGCTTATTAGTTCGCGACGTAGTTTATATAGAGCGTGTTTAAGATATCGCGGAATCAGTTGAGGGTCCGTATTATTATCCCCAGGCTAAAGAGTCTCAACTACGCGCTCTACTATCTGATCGGCTAACTTAATTAGATTGTTATTGTGTCTGCTTGATATTTTGGTAACAATAAAACACACTCATGTCCATAAATTAAGGATAATTCAGAATCCCACAGAAATTAAACTCTAAAATAAAAATTTCACCTGTAGAATTATCACACACATCTTGAAGAAGAATATGCAAATTACAGGAAACCACCAGATGGCACGGATAGTACGTCACAATGACGAGAGTGTAAGAGAGGGGTATATAAGGAATGGTGGCAAAGAAGTAAAATTGTTCACAAGCGCTTTAAAAGCCTTTCAGTGCAATAACCCCATAGTTATGGCACAAAAGAAGCATTTGGATGATTTTTTATGTGGCAGAATTATCGGACGACTGGAATGTGGACGTACCCAGCTGGAAGTATCCGAGGAACTTGGAATCGCCCAGAGTGTCATCTCCAGGCTTTGGCAACGATTCCAAGATGATGGGAATGTGAGTAGATGTTACAGCACAGGTCGCCCCCGAGTTAAAACGCCGAATGAGGACCGGTATTTGGCAGTTACTACCAAAAGAAACAGACGGAGCACAGCATCAGGCCTATATCGTCAGCTCTCTTCAGCTACCGGTACGACAGTTTCAAGGCAGACCGTGTACAGACGCTTAGGGCACATTGGTCTATATGCTCGTAGGCCTGTCAGATGTGTTCTCCTTACCGCAACTCACTGTCGCCTGCGATTAACCTGGAGTAGAGAGCATACATTGTGGACACTGCAACAGTGGTCTTGTGTGATGTTTTCCGACGAGTCCTGGTTTAGTTTGCAGTCTGATTCTCGCCGGACTTTCATATGGAGAGCGTCAGGTACCCGTTACCACCAAGAGAACACCATTGAACGACACCGTTACGGTGGTGCAGGATGGCTCGTTTGGGGAGGAATTATTCTTGGTTCCAGAACTGACCTGCTTGTTTAGAGTGTAACGATGACAGGCGACATCTATCGGGATGTCATTCTGGAACAACATGTACGTTTGTTTCGGGGTGCCATGGGTGCTGAATTTTAGTTTATGGATGACAACGCCCGTCCTCACCGTGTAAACATTGTAGACGAATGCCTTCAATCGGAGGATATCACCCGTATGGATTGGCCAGCCTTCTCACCGGACTTGAATCCAATAGAGCATGTGTGGGATATGCTTGGCCAACGAATTGCAGCCCGTCAACCCCTTCCCATCTGTCTACCGGAACTTCGGAGGGCATTGCTTGATGAGTGGTGTAATATTCCCAAGATCAGATTGATAATTTGATACTCAGCATGCGTAGGCGTTGTAAGTCCCGTATTGCATCGTCCGGGAGACATAATCCGTATTAACCATCATACTAATCATGTTATACTGTTTTTTGTAAGTAGGTTCTTTTTTTAAATTTGTTCCAGGGAGTAAAAATCGCAATTTTTATTAATTATGTCAAACATATAGCATCTTTTTTGCTCTTTACCTTTTGCTTAATAAATAGACTTTACAAATAAGTCAAATTTGTTTTGCTTCTGTCTCTTTCTTTGCCTGAACTTCATTATCCTTAATTTATGGACATGAGTGTAAGTAGTGTGAATCATGTCTGTTGATTATTCAGTTTCTCCCACGCACCTAGCCGGGTCTGAAGGTAGACAAGGGGTTTCAGAGGGAAGCAGGAGGCGACTGGCATTACATATTGATGTTCAACGATAGTTTCTTTGTATACTCCATTAATTTCTTTAAAAAAATTTTTTTTAAGTCAGAATGCGCATCTATGTGACGCATTTACAGTTCTAATTTGTCAAAGTTCAACAATAGAAGTTGCCCTTCACAGTAGCGGCATTTATTTTAATTATAACTCTGTACTCGACATTTAAGACAGATTAAAATCCTTCGATATTTCGCAAGTTGTTTTAGAGAAACCAAAGAATCGGTGTTGACCTTAAGCAGTAAGGTCGATTTGCTCACGGGGGCCATTGCATAACTCCTGATGACTGTTTTTGCGCAACCTCTATTGAACTTGCGGGACTGTACAAGACACCTTCAAGGGCGGTTAGTACACTCACGGCGCCTTTACCTACCCGCGTCCTCCTTCGGAGAAGACAATACAGTTTATTGCGTTTCGAGGGGGAATAGTAAACGCTCAGAACTGGGTTATCGAAGCAGACTCGTCTAACGGGCAGTGACGTCTTTGCAAGTTGCAAAATTCCGCCTTCGGTAGTCATGGATGTGTTCTATAATTTCAAATTGTTTGAAATCAAAATCTTTTCTGAATTAAGTCATACAAACTGAAGATCCCGTAAGAACTAAAATCACATGTGATGTTGTGGATGGACTTGATTCCTTCATTTACGTCACATTAGAATAGGGGTCGGCAACTTCGTAGCTGGGGTGTGCCGAACTCCTCTTCGAGTGGGATTCAGGTGGCCATGCAGTAGGAAATATTAGAAAAATATTAGAAACAATTCAATTTCGGTGGCAATGCATGCGGAGAATACAGGTAAAAAAAATACATATTTAGAGTCTTATACATTAATATTGCTCCTTTTAAAGATAATTTTACTAACATAAAAATAAACAACATAAAATGTAAGTATTCCTTCGACAAAAATAAAAAATTTAAAATGTAAATGAGTATCTTCTAAAAATATTTCTTAAAATAAGAAATTAAAAAATTATAAAACAACCTTCTTCAATGTAGTAAGCTAAACAATAAAATTTTAACGCGAGCCTAGTTCCTGCAAAGCTCTATCTAACATCGCAATATCAGGGTATATAATTTGTTACTTTCAATTTGACACTGGTCTCTGAACATTCAGTTGCTTAACAGCTTCTTTGTTGACTCAAAATATTTATCATATGAGAACAAATTTGTTCAAATATAAATGTAGAACCAAAAGTGGAAAGCAGAGCACATGCAATTTTCTTCAATCTATTAAATCGCTCCGAAAATGACCCAGAAATTTAAAATAGCTCAATACAGTTATCTCCAAGGTCTTTTCATAATTCTGTAAGTTTTTAATAATTCTGAAGAGTTTTTTTTCGCGAAGCAGCAATGAGTATTTTTTCATTTTACAAGTACTGCCCAATCATTAAGATTTGAATTGATTTAACACTACGAATGAATGCTCACATTAAAACAGAGGATGTTGATTCATAGTCATCATAGACATTCAGATGACATCATAATTTCGAACCATGGTCAAGTGACGAGGATAACACATGAGTTGGCATCCTCCTCTCAGAGCTTTCACATCAAGCTGACAGGAGGACTTCGAGCCTCAAAAGATTTAACATGCATCAGCAGCTCTACACGTCTGGTCTTCACTTGCACAAGGTCTCGAGTCCGTCACTGGATAGTGCCAGCTAAGACTTCGTGACCATGGTCACTCGGCGGCAACATTGCTAGTCTGTCGTGTATATGTATACGTAGGTGTTTCATAAAGAAAGGAAACAAGAGCTCTGAAAAGTGTGCGAATTATCTGCATGCATGAGAATCTTTCTAAAGATAATGATGGTGATCGCAGAACTCAAACAATGCCGGGAGAGAGAGCAGGATTTATAACAACATGACTAAATCACATTTAGAAGGTGGCTGCGTTGACGGAAATATAGTCCTCGATTGAAATAAGAAGTGTGATACGGTTTTTGAGTTTAAAGTAAAATTTTCCTGCTGAAATCCTCTGCAGTTGGTAAAAGTGTACGTTACAGGCAGTGACGTAAAGTACACTCCCACAACTCCCGCTACGGGGGGAGGTGCCAGATTCTAAGGGATCCAACGCCTATGTTATGTGTTTTGCAATCCTTTGTAAGATTTGACTTGGGTCCCAAAAAACCTGACTTTTCAAAGGGTTAAATGAAGGATTATGAGGGAGGGTCTGGACCAGTGGACCTCTTCCCCGCCCTTGTATGCGCCACTGATACTGGGTGGACCGCAACTCCTTGAGAAAATTAAAAGTAGCCCTCACCCTAGAAAAGTCTGCCCATCCCTGTATTAGTACATCACTGATTTTAGATGGTAGGTTCTGTAATAAATCCAAAGCCTCTTAAAAACTGAGCTCCTTTTTTCCAGATATTCTAAGAAAAGGAAATAATAATAATAATAAATTAGCATAATAAATCTAATAATAAAATCTCCAATTTTGTTAAATCTCAGTTACACATAAAGAAATTAAAATGTTGCTAATTTTTGAAATAAGAATAGATATATATTTCATCTACTGTGTCAAAAAAAATCAAGCCCAGATTTAAAGTTTAAAATTTTTTGAAAAAGTTAAAATAAAACAGTAAAAAAAGCAAAATAAATAAGTAAAGCAAAAAGAAATGCTAAAAAAGGAATAACTCTATTGCACTGCAGTAATGATGCTTCAACGCAACAATAAGCCACACGGACGAATAAAAAAACTAAGTTCTTACTCCAACATCTAGTGTGCTGTCGGTACTTAGAAGTACCACAACTGTAAAATTAATTATATACACTGTTCACACTTAAAATAAATAGTCAAATCATTTTCTAAGGTCTTCGTTTACATACAAAAAAATAATAAATAAGACACCTTTTGATATTAACTGTTGTTGTTGTTGCTTATGCCACCTGATCGACAGTAACAGATCAAGGTCCACGAAATTCAACGCGGCTAAGGGCTAGAATTTTACACCTATCGTTAGCATAAGCTTTGAGCCCCTAAGAAGGTGACTGTACGATTTTGCTCAGACAACACGATAGATGGCGACTCCATTCGGATCAACTGATTTAACGAGCACGTTCTCCGTTTGTTCTCGGCGAGTATTTGGTGGTGTCGGGCATCGAACCCAAGCCTACCGGTCTGCAGACCGATGCTCTAACCACTAGCCTACCCACGGCCCTTTTGATATTAACTACTTTTTCGGAACAAAATGACAATCTTCGCAATCCAATCAAAATGTCAGCTGAAAACGCAACTTGTGCTATAAAACTATATTCGTCTTCCCTGCTAAAATACTCATCATAGAACCTGTGCTGTCACATATCTTAGAAGAGTGGATTTCAAAGAATATTCCTACGAAGAGTATTCGTAAAAATAGTTATTCTATGTAATTCTAAAGTGATGGTACTAAAGTAAAGTGGAGTACCATCGGTAGAAAAGGGTTAACAAAAAATAAATAGCATTGCACCTAAAATATTGTGATTGTCATTTGAAATACTTCCGGTGTTAATGGTTTAGCAATAAGAGAGCTGCTTTTTGTTTTCAATGCGAATTATCTTTGAGGCAATCGGAGGAAACAAAATTTATGTATAGTTTTTTTTTTTTTTTTGTCGTTAAGTAGAAATATAAAATTAAGAAACTAAAAAATTTTTAAGCATTAAAAGAAAGCAACAAAACTCATAATATATGAATTAAAATAATTTCACTTGAAATATACCAAACACGAAATAATAAGGCCTCAAAATATATAATTAAAATATGGCTAAATACCTCAACGGATTACATCATACCAGTTGTATTAACAAGCTTATCGACTTTTTTTATAACCATCAAAAATTTTTGATCTTTTTTTGGGGCGAAGGAAAACATGCGGAAGAGTTTTTATATAGTAATTAATAAAGAAAAGGTGTAGAATTTCAGCTTTAACTCTTACGCATCACTGCATCTCTAAGAAAAGAATTTTTTTAAAGAATGCATGTGTATTTGCTATTTTTTTCCGGGGAAAAATGAATTAATTGTTTTAATGGTTGTAAAATTCAGAGAACCATAAAATTTTACATTTAGTTCTTCCTAGCTTAAAATCTTTGAAATGGAATTTCAAAAGAGAGAAGGGGGAGGAAATAGTTAAAGTCTTGTGTTTGGTGATTATCAAAAAATATTAGTGGTTTGATTTTTAATATAATTTTTATAGCAAAATATAAATTTTTTTATAAGTATACATAATATTTTAGCTTGTTAAGAAGTTTGATTAAAACCATCATTCTTCTATGTAAACTCCTAGAGTTGGAATTTAAAAAAATTCAAACGATCTGCTGCTTATTTACAGTTTTAATTCTTTCTGCTTTTATTCCAGAAAAAGAATTATATTTACGTCGCCAAGTGGCGTAACGGAGAACATTTGGGCCCCCCTGCAAAGTCAGTTTTTGGGCTCCCAAATTGGATTTTACAAAGGGTGGGTAACTGGCAGCAGTCAGGTTTTGGGCCCCCTAGAACCCTGCCCCCCCCCGTGATGCGGGGGTGTACGTTACGCCACTGTACGTCGCACTATAACGCAACACGAGAACTACTAGAGACGGATCTCATAATTTTAGTCCGCGGTCCAGTGACGAGTACGACGCCAGAGCTAGCACCTCCTCTCCAAACTACCACACCATGCCATTGGGAGGATATTGAGCCTGGACAGATTTAGTATGCATTGGCCCCTCTACACAGTGGGTCTTCAGTGGCCTCAGAATTTTAACCCGTGACAAGCCCGCCACGAGTTCGTGACCATAAGCACTGGCCTAGAACGACCACCTACTTTTACTAGAAGAAATGTTCTGTTCTGAAATAATTTCTCCATTTAAAATGTGCATTTTGCGAAACTTAGAAAATCACGCATGTGGGGAAAGGGGTGCCAGTTCAAATGTCGACCTTGTCATTTGAATATGGTAACTATAATGGCGTGTGTTGACTGTATCAAACGGGCCTCAACCTGGTAGAAACAAGTAACCAAAACTTTCACTTTTGAGCGCAGATAAATTTTTAGTGAAAATATTAAAAAAAGCAGAACTTAAAAATTTTGAAAATCAGATCACATTTAGCGTATGCATTGTCAAACTATAATCTCTGTTATTTTTAGAAATTTAACCAACATGCTCTTTTTTACAAAAAAAGACATTTAAATATCCAAGACATTTTTCCAAAACACTCATAAACATTACTTAAAATTGTGATAACAGCTTAAAAATAATTTAAAAAATATATCAATAAAAATGAAAGCAATAATCCTTATATCGCAAGATGAAATACATTTAAGTTCATAAAGATCATTAGAAAAAACTTATAACCATTTCATCACAACAAATTTCCTTACTACCAAATTACTACCAAATTTCCTTACCAACCTGCCTATTTATCTGAGAATCAGTATGTTCCATTTTCATTAATAGTAATTTTAGAAACAGTATTCAAATTTCCCACTCATATGAATGGCTTATACGCTTCTTGCAACGACTTACAAACATACTATAAACATATTTCAGGTTGAGAAAATTCTAAAATTATATATCAAAAATTAACATTTTAGCACTAAATTTCTCAATGTTTTTCAAGAACCTCAACTGAAAATGGACGGTCCTGTTTCCATAACAACAATGTAGTACGGAATTTATATATGAAGTTGTGTTCTTCCAGCAGAGACAGTACGTTATTTGTGTGAAACACATTTTTCAAATCTTAATAATAAAATTTAGTAATGATATCTTGCAAAATTAATTCAGATGTTTTTATTACCGTACATTAGGCTGAAAAAATGTAAACAGCTAATTTTTGAACTTATCTACTTTCTATTTGCTACATGTTCTAGATAATAATTTTTTTTTTCACATTAAAAATTAACTAAGTGAAATTTTTACAATAAATCTCCTATGTGTTAGGTTTACAATAGAGATAATACACAACGTGCCAAGTTCTTTTTTTATTTTTTCTTAAGGTATTCGAACACGTTCGGAGTACATTTTAACAAAATAGCATACTAACACATTATAAATGCTTTTTAGGACTCAATACCAATAAATATTACTTATATAGTTAACCTTTAATATTTAAAATAAATTACCTGAATTTCACAAAAAACACAATTATATGTGAAATTTTAGCAATATTTTTGAAAAACTTCAAAGCAGTTAGAGAAAAAAGTAATAACCATGTATTAGTAAAACAAATTAGATGCATTTATCTGAAAAATGTACTAAAATTTTAATGTTTTATTAAAATTTGAAAATTTTAGAGCTGATTGAGTAAACATTATAAGAAATGTTACATTCTCTCTTTATGAGACCATTATTTAAGTAACAAGCCATAAGTCAAAAAAGTATTCATAGAATAAGAAATATTTTTATACATTCTCTAGAAAATAACATAAATATAAGGCTCAAAAAGTTTTATAGAAATACATTCGTAATATTTTGAGTTATCAGACTCGCCATGATAGATTTTGAGCCATTTAAATGCCTATTTCTGGTAGATCAAAAACCCACTCCCGGTTTTTCTAACTTTATAAAATTGATTGTAACTTGGCCTCTAGGTAGTGTAGAAACAAAACAAAGTATGTTTCGTCAAGTCAAAAGATAGCTTTATTCAATAAAATAAAAAACAAAAATATCTGTCTTGACTGAATTTGTTCATTTTCGACGTGTTCGGATACCTTAAACAAAAATTTGTCAGTTATAGAAACTGCCAATAGAAGTGAAAACTTAGAACTTTTAGTATTAAAATTTGAAATTTCATAATGTTTGAATTAAAATTATCAACATCAATCGGGTTTTCAAATCTATTGACACTCCGAGAACAACTAAATACATATGTTTATAGGGTTCTTTTATTATTCAAATATAATACGGGCTGTACAAGATCATGACAAAATATAAATACAATTCAATTGAAATAACAATTAATATACAATCATATTATTTATGGATAGTATTTGTATTTACTTAAATTTCAATGTACTTGATTTTCAACATTATTTTAATTATTTGCATCATTGTTATCATTAATTTCAACAATACCTAGACTTTTTGTACTTTCAATTATTTCATTTTGTTCTAAAAAAGATACAATAGGCTTATGGTAACTAAAATAAGAAAGCAAAATGTTTGATTCAAATTTATCTAAGTATCGCGTAAAAACCGCATCGATCGTCGTTTTATATTTTGTAGTACTGAGTTTTCGATCATTGGACATATTTAAATTGAGTGTTTCATTTAGAAATTCAATTAGTGGTAGATTTTTATCATCTGCAAAGTTTATATTGAAGTCTCCACTTAAAATCATCGGTATATTATTTTTCACCAAATCTTTTTTCGAGTATTTCAGAACCTTCTTTTGTATAAATCATCAGATTTTCGAATAAAAATTGTTGTATCTGTCTCATAGATTTTCCAGGCGAAATATAAACGGCAACCACATAAACATGTTTTGCCCATTCTCGGAATCGCAACGAGCAATGTACAGTATATACACAAGGAACTTTTCACTAAATCCATTCAACTTCACTTATTAGATATACACAGCACTATACGTCAGCTGTATAGCTACAGATATACTGCTATAAGCATTTGGATGACGTGAACGCCCGAGATTTCACCCATCCAAAAAGTGTCTAAGGCGAACAACACACTGCGCATGCGCCAGTCAGAGCATGTCGGTGACGCGAACTCATAAGATTTTCCCCTACCCAAAAGTGCCCAACGCCGCTAAAGAAGTTTTCACTTCAAAAAATGTCATAATCACAAGTTATATACTGCAAAGTATTTTGAAAAAAATTATGATATTTTCAGAAAAAATAAAAAGACTCCATAGAAAATATTTTTATTAATATTTCCTATTTTGAACACATATTTATATAGAACCATCTTACTTAGTTCGAAAAATCACTTCATTCATAATTTTAACACACCCCTATTTATCAAATTAAGTATTTTTTTTTTAAAAAATATTACACATTCCTTTCCGCAAGGAAATTCAAACACTGAACAAATAAAAAAGTATTTTAACACAATTTGCTTTGACACAGACAGATGTTTTAATCTTCTTTTTGGACTGACGGAAGATTTTGTGAGGACCTTTTCTTCTGCAGCTGTCGTATAAAGAAGCAGATGGGTGGGGGTGGGGGGGAGTTTTGCATAATTTATACATGGAATTGATGTAAATGCTTTCGTCACTATATATATATAATAGCTCTTGACAAGCGAGATGCTATAAAAAGAAAAAGATTACAAGAAGTGATGTGCAAAGAATGAATGTAATAGCCTTAATTTTCAGCATAAAGTATCCCGAATTAGTATTTAAATGTCAGATACAGCAAAAACATATTTCTTTGGAAATGTTTTATAAGCTAACAGAAAGATTAATTCTTAACGAATAACTACCGATTGGTTTCCTCAAGAATGTTTTCTTTTTCTTTTAATGTTAATAAGTAACGAGAATACAGGTGATTATCAAAATAATGGAAACACCTACGGAAAAAAGTGACATTTTTGAATGCGTTCATAAGCATCAAAATATAATACTAGCTGCCAGGTTTGTTTCATAAATAGAAATATTACATATTCTGGTAATCATGGCTGGCCTTCTCTATAAAGGGACCTGGATGCAAGAGACAGGCATTTGGGGCCCTAAATGTCGAGAAGTGTAAACAAAACTATAAACACGAACGCATGTATTAACTAAGCATTTTTATTTTGTGCGTGATTTTGTTTTTGCTAATATATTAATGATAACATGATTTCAAAAATTAGTTTGCAGATTGTTGAAATTCAGAGATTTACAATAACAATGTTTACGATAAAATGCCCATTTCGTACGATAGAAATACTGCCAAATTTTCATGTGAAAGTGTACATTTTAGTTTTGATCATGCTGGGGATCCGGTGCATAGCATCCGCCGTACCTCTCAAATGGCCGGCGCTGCTGGTAGTATGTGGTAGCTTTTATTAAAGTTCTGTGGGTCTTAGATTTTTATTTCAAAAGCGTAACATTTCAGATCACTCAGAGTTTCAAAGAGGCCAAATTGTGGGAGCCTGTCTAACCCCCTGTCTGCAAGTGTGACCGAAACATCCCAACTTTCAGGCGTTTGTAGAGGTACGGTGTCTAAAGTCATGACAGCGTACATACAGCGCTGCAAGACAAGGTAGGCGAAGCAAAATAGTAGACGGAAAGAGAAGCTCAGTGAAAGAGATTGTAGGGTGTTGAAGAGAATTGTAATGTCTAAAAAAAGCAGATAACTGTATAAAAAGTGACCACAGAGCTCAATCAGCATCCGGATTCTCCAGTGTCAGTAATTGCAGTTAGAAGGCACCTTAGTAAACAGTATGTTTATGGCAAAGTAGTAACTCCCAAGCCACTTGTCAGACGTCGTTTATAGTGGAGTCACACTCTCAAAACCTGGTCGATTGATAAGTGGAAAAAATTAAAATGGTCTGATGAATCGTATTTCCCAATTTTCCCTACAACAGAACGGATGCATTTTTGGAGAGAACCTGCACAAGCGTATGATTGTGATTGTCTCCATTCAACTGTCAAAACTAGATTCAGATTTGTCATGATATGGGCAGCCGTGTCATAGTTTCTTACTGCGCCAATCCTAACTCCGAAAGGAAGGATCATTGAGCAGTATAGAGAACTTTTAGCCGACCAGGTCCATACTGTGATGCAAACTTTGTTTCTTGAAGGAGATGTGGAATTTTCCAGGATGATAACGTACCTATCCATGCAGCGGGACTTGCCCAATCATGGTTTGATAAACATGAGGATGAAGTTAAACATCTACCTAGTCCCGCACTGTCACCCGACATCCCTATAATTGAATCGTTGTGGTCTATTTTAGAGCGTTCAATACGGTTCACACCGGCATCTCTTCCAGAACTTCTCCTTGAAGAATAGTACAATATTCCTCTAAACACTATTCAACAATTGTATGAATCGATTCCTAGGAGAATCCAAACTGTATTGCATGCCAAATTGGTCCTATACCATACTAATAAAGGATTCCTTAATAAATCGAAGGTGTTTTCCATGATTTTGATAACCATGATTTTTCCATGATATTTGCTTTTATTTATACTTATGATTTATACTGAAGAATGTAGAACAATTTTTCAGAATTTAGGGTTTTTTTTTCCTGAGTAAAAGTCAATTTATAGATCTTAAAAAGTGTTAATAAAAGGAGCTATTATTCTCCTGTATTTAATATTAATAAGTACGATCCCTTTTTCGTCAGCCTTTTTGCTTCATGTTCACGAGGTTTCGCCATTTTTACCATATACTAATTAACTTGCTTTCTTGTCTGTCCGGGTGGAATTTCGTAATTGACTTTAAACTTACTTCCCGATGAGCTACAGACTTGAAATTTGGACCATAGCTCAGAAGTGGATGACAATACATGAAAATATAAAAAAAGAAGTTCTAGTCTCGAACTCATGCCCCCTAAAAGGTGGTCTCAGATTTCGACAAAGAGCCCCGTAACTCCGGAACTTACACGAACAAAGACCTTTCGTCGGTAGTACAGGTTGAGTTGTGTTTACATATTCAATTTCGTGTCTCTGGAGTCAATGAGAGGTCCCCAGGTTACCAGGTTTTTTTTATTAACTCACTTTCTTGTGTGTTGGTCCGAGCGGAATTTTGTAATTGATTTTAAACTAGCTTCCCAATTAGCAAGAGACTTGAAATTTGGACCAAAGCTGAGAAGTGGATGACAATGCATGAAAATGCCCCCCCCCCAAAGAAGTTCTACTCTCAACCCGGGCCGTCGAAGAGGCTTTATTGTCTGTCCGGGTGGAAATTTTTTATTGATTTTAAGCTAACTTCCCGATGAGCGAGAGACTGGAAATTTGGACCAAAACTCAGAAGTAGATGACAATGCTTGAAAATGTTAAGAAATAAGTTCTAGTCTCGAACTCGGGCCCCGATTTTGACAGGGGCTCCGTAACTTACACGAAAAAAAAACCATCTGTCGATAGCACGGGTCGAGTTGCATCTACGTATTCAATTTTGTATTTCTGGAGTCAAAGAAGGGCCTCAGGTTACCATGTTTTTATTAACTCGCGTTCTTGTATGTCTGTCCGGGAGGAATTTTGTAATTGATTCTAAACTAACTTCCCAATGAACTAATGACTTGAAATTTCGACTATAGCTCAGAAGTGGATGGCAATACATAAAAATAGTTATAAAAACATGGTACATAAAAAAAAATTTATTAAGAAAATTATTCTATATTTACGTTAGATACTATATCCTGAGAAAAAGTTGGTACATCTTCCTGATAAAATAAGACTTTTTGGATTAATAATTTATTTTTTTGAATTTTTTTCTTAAATTTTCTCTATGAAAATACTGTATTTCCTAATTTTTTATTGTTAATCTGCACATTGTAAATAGTTATTTTATATTAATTGAAAATTCTAAAACATTTTTTTACAATTAATATTCATGGTATTATTCCTATTGAAAAATTGAAACTATTTTAAAAGTATTTTGGATATATTTGTGAACTTTTTTATTGTATTATTCAAAAATACATAAAAGGATTTTCCAACTTTGCAAACCGTTAATGTTGAATCTCCAAGAAATATTTTACGAGATAATTTAGAATATTTTCTTTTTGTTTTTCCTTGAGGATATTTTTATATATGAAACTTTATTCATTACGGAAGAATTTTTGCAGTGGAAATATTTTTTGAAAGAACTATTTTAACAGTAAGTTTACGCTATGAATTCTATCCTTCCATAAAAAAATAGTTTGTTGATTGCTGTACAGTAAATATTAGGTAAATAGTTACACGAAGTATATTAGCAACAAGAGACGATTATTGAATTTATTAAAATTTTAATATCATCTTGAAGAAGCATTCTCACAAAATAGTAGAAATACTGATATAATGTGTACTTTTTTAGAATAAATAAACAAAACATGAAAGCATTTTGCATCTAGCATAACGTTCTTTTCATTAAAAAGTATTTTAAAAAACTCAAACCTTTCGAGTTTATTTTTGAATTAATGGACTAATTTTGATAATTAGAAATATAATTAATAATAACAAACTATTAAATTGCGAATAAAAATATAATTTAAAAGACGTCATACGCTTTTGCATCTCATCATAACCCTTAATTTTGTTTACATTGAAAAATAAATAATAATTATAATTAAATTCAGCCATTGTGTAAGGCCTTTATGAATCAAGATAACTTGTTTCATATGACGTCATAGTCACATGATAAATGCAATCATATATTTCAAACCAATCAGTTTTATTGTCTCACTGTTGCCAATTTTTGATTTTTGAGGAAACTTTCTTTTAAAATGTACATATTAAATTATAATAACGCACACACAGGTAAACAAAATGTATTTTGTTTAAAAAAATTCACACACACACAGATAGAGTATAAAAAATGTTTTACTTCGAAAAATGTTTTGAAAAATCTTAATACTCGGACTTTCGGACTCGGACTTGGTTTATAAAATTATCAAATTCGAAACTTATGTGGATTTTGCAAGTATAAGAAGGCGTAAAAGTCTAAGATCAGCTTCGAATTCAATTTAAAACACGTGATTATCTTAATTATGTGACCGTCATGAATTCACCCCATTATTAATCGAATCGAATTTATAATGAAACTTTTTTGGAAATTGCCAATTTGTGGCAACATATTATAGCAGTATTAATTTGCAATATGGTTCGAACAACGAGGTAAAAAGTCCAGAAAAGTATTCAGACAGTGAGAAAATATTTCAAAAGGTTTTAAATAGACAGGAAAAATAAAATCCCCTTAAGTTTATATAACTTTTCGTTTAAGGATATTGAACAGAATGTTAAGTTTGGGTGCTACAAAAGTCGAAATAATATAGCCGAGAATGTTATTCGGTTTTGTAATCTGAAATGTGGCTAAACGGATTTCTACCCATATCCTACCGGAAACCGTTCAATAAGTCGTCTTATAATTGGTCTTTGTTGTATTTCTTTCCTAATCTCTTATTTCACACTCCATTTTGTCGTTTCGCATTTTGTGTGAAAGGATTTCTTAATAACAAATTCGTCACCTGTTTTGACAGTAGGTAGATAATGTTCCATCCTTGCTAAAAATATTCAGCTCATTTGGAGCCTAATAATAATCTTAATCTTTATGATAGATCATAATTTTAATATGATTCTATTCATTAAAATGTACCTTTAACTAAGAACAATAAGCCCTTGACATATTTGCAGTGTTAAGTTTATGACTCTTAATATGTAACGATTAAGTTACATTGGAATTTTATCTTCAAAAAACTGTTGCAATGGTTGGAAAACGTGAATGAATAGGTTTTAATGTTACGCATAAGACGTGAGTTACATTGTGTATTATGACATCATGATACTTGCATACTGCAATAAAGTTTTTGTCACGGTTCGTTCTAGTTTACTTTTCGATTTTATTGTTTGTCTCCCAGTGAAGTTACAGTTGCGGACATCGAATGATTTTTTCACGTAATAAAAAATAATACAAAAGTTTCTAATTTAACTTTGGTCTGTTGGCTTGAGACAAAATTATCCCTCAGACATTCAGAATTTAATTCAATATTTAAGGAGACCTAGCCTAGTAGGGATTAAAAATTATTTCTTAATTCAATCAGGGTTCTTGCAGTGAAGTACAAAATTTGTTCATCATTTTAAGTTACACATAGTCACTATTAAAAACACCGATACATAGAGTTCATTTCGCTATTCCTCTCACTTGTAAGCTGGAGAGAGGCATATACATAAGACCGATATTATTAGATCAGAGAGCTAAATGATTCATGTGACGTCATAGTCACATGTAAATGCAATTACGTGTTTCCGGCCTATCACTGCTGCCAACTCTTGCCTTTTGCAGAAACTTTCTCCCAAAAAGAGTACATATCTGTCAACAATAACAGTAGTAGAACCACAAGTCCATTTTGAATTCACTGTAGAACACTTGATTATAATTTTCATGTCATTAATTTGGCTTATTGAAATAACACATTTCTCTTCTTTTATGTAATAAGTCTAACTTACTATTTTGAATTCATAAATGTAATATTAATTCTATGGAAATTCTGTGGCCTATTCAAACCTATACTAGGGCATCGATTTCATTGCAATAAAGTGCATCTGAAAGGGCAAAAATTAACGGAAGTTTCTCCAGAATCACATCCCCCCCCCCTACACACATTTTATAAAGATATTTTTATAACTATATTTTAAATATTTTCATTGGCGGTTGTTCATATCTTTAAGAAATATTTCCAAACTTATTTATGCAGAAGTTGTAGCAATCCTCTCAAAGTCTGACTACCTAACTTCGAGATAGTTCGCTATAGAGTCTGCATTACTATTTAAAAATTATTAGATAAAATTAATGAATTAAATGTTCCGATTCTTTTTTTTTTTTTAATGGTATTTGATGCTGAAATTCTTTTGCTCATGTTATTTTAGAATATTATTTTACAAAATTGGACCAACTGAATTATTTCAAATTTTATTTTCTTTATAAAATACATAAAAGATTACGACATGGCTTAAAAGTAGTTCCTTTTAAGCCATGTCGTAATCTTTTATGTATTTTATAAAGAAAAGAAAATGTGAAATAATTCAGATGGCATTGTATTTTTTTCCAAGCGATTCATTTGAATATTTGCCAAAAATCAAGCAGTTTTACTACAGGGCAAGGTCGTAACGATCAAGGTCCCAAGTCCAGAAACTTGTTTAAATAACAGCCGAATGTGAATTACATCCATAATCTGTGTAATCGTAAATTAAATAATTACATCAAAACTTCAATCTGGCAACTTCCCTTCACGTCCGTTGTTAATTAAAAAAATTGTTTTGTTTCCTGTTCAATGTGTATCAAAATTTCAATCTTCTTTTATATATTACAAAAACTCTGTATTTAGATCAAAAAATTCTTATCTCAATTCTTAGGATTAAATTTGGCCACTATGAATGAATGGTTGAGAGATTATTCTGGACCGGATTTTTAAATGTAAACAAAAACACGAACATAACACAATATAAAACAGCAGGTATTTTTATAGCGTATTTCAGATTTCAATTTTATTTATTTATATTTATTATTTCATATTCTATTAATGTTTTACGGCTCAAGTGTAGTATGGGGGGGGGGCTTTCGATTTGGCGTTTTTTCTTTGGATTTGGTGATTTTTATATAGATATTATAATGAGATAACGAATTCATTCTGGCTTCTGGTCACTTATCACTAAGTGTAGTAGATTAGCGATCGATTTTGGTTCTCAAAAAACATTGACATCGCCAAGGGCCCGCCTATACTACACTTTTACCTAATTCCTTCTTTATTTCCCCTAGGAATTAACTTTCCTAGTTAGATCCTATTTTAGCCCACACCTTTATTTATCGCCTTGGTGAAATTTTTTTCATATTGGATAGAATGCAGAAAAATTTTTACTTTCGTATTATCGCAGCAATAGCCGACTCTATTAATAATTCTCCAAGTTGGCAACCCCAATTTCATATGTGTCGTACGCGCTGAATTGGAAATCAAATGCTTTATTTCATATAATGTCGCCAATAGGTTGCGATAATACGTAAGTAGCGAAAAATGAGCTGCTGGCGCAGTTTAATATAATTTGAGCGAAGCGCGGCATCATGTAGAAAAAACACTTAACTCTGTTCTATCAATGAGTTTATAGTGGATACATCGTATCGTGTGATATCCCCAACATTTAGAGTTGGTGACTACTTGGAAAAGAAGTCTCTAATCCATGATCCTTCTTTCATATAAGTCCATAAAAAATAAGATAAATGCAGTTTGTGGGCAATGGAAAGCTATTATTTGAAGGAAAGGTAATTCTCAAGATGGCTAGATTATAATAGGTTAAGGAAAATCAAAAGAAAAAAACCGAAAGAGAATTCGTTCACAAACAAAATGTCTGATGCGACTAACATCCTATTAGTTCCTGTTAAATTTGATTCGGTAGGGAAAAAAATAGACAGGAATGTGTTTTCTTCTAAGTTTTCAAACTGAATATCAGGTAATATTAATACGAAGAAGTTACATCCTGTTGATAGGAATAAAACTTAAATTGGAATGAACCTTTTTTTTAATATATATATATGTAATAGAACAATCAAGTTCTCAAGGACATTGCAATCGACATCAGATAGTGTTTCAATATCTCAGTTAACTTACATGGAGTATAATACCAATTCATAGAACGATAATATCGCTGAAGTTGTTAAAATTCAATTAGCTTACCCCCGGACTATTACCAGAACTTTTAATGTCAGGAAATTTTATGTTTCCAATAAGGGGGTTAAAAAAAAACGAACACTTCAGTTTCGGAACATTCAGTGGATTTCGTTACGGAAAATCCACAGCATTCCTAATGTAGTTTGTCTTAACACCCCCACCTGTCCTAAACCGTGTCGAAGAGGGAAGCAAGCTCGAACCGGTCTTTCGAAACCGAGTTTCGGTTTTACTTTCCAACCTAAACTAAAGATAGCACACTGACCTTGTCTTCACTTTCAACAGGGCAACCAAGAGAAGAGAAAGTTCGTCTTTCTTGACGAAATCTTCAGAACCTAAGGCGGGACAGAACGTTCCACTTAAATGAGCGATTTCACTTCGTAACCTACTTTTACCATCTTGCTGGAGCCAACAGACAGCAACGAGAGAAATATTTAGTAGTTCAGATCCTGAATTTTCCTCGTAACGGGTCCTCTGTTTCTTGTTGCCCTCTCGCTCTAGCAGTCGAAATGGAACCCTGGAGATTGGTGATCGTTTTGGTGGTTCTCGCCGTGGCTTTGACAGCAGCACAGATGAATATGTTCTGCGGTGAGTGCGACGACCTTTTTGTTGTTGTTTACGGTGTTTCATTGCCTTTGTTTTATAATATAGGATGTATATATTTTTGCTGTTTGTCAATAGTATTGCTTTATTCTCGTCTTCTGGATGTGCACATGGTCTATGCATGCTTTTAAAATTCCCTCATCAACTTCTTGAACAAGCCAAATACGCTACAATTTTAAAAAACAAAATTCATTTTTTCCTCTTCACATTCAATGTTTTAATTACTTTATCTTCCTTTTTTTGCTTATTAAACTAGTTATCTTAGTAAAGCAAATCTACTCAATTGTTGATAATTTTTTGCTGATTAAATTCGTCGCTTTACAAAATCGGCTTCCCTTTTTCAAACCCAAATTCATTCTTGAAAGCAAAATTTATCCTTTTAAAAATATAAACCAAACACTGTCTTTTTTTGCAACCAAAGCACATTTATTCTTATATGTTTAAAAAATCAATTTTGTAAGAGAAATCAATTCTTTTGCTCGTCCACTTAATCATATATTTGTGAATATATTTTTCTATAAACTTTATTATTTTTTAACGATTAATTAGTCAATTTTAGAAGTAAAAATATTAATTAGAAAGTACCTCAGATTAGAATTTAATGAATTACGGATTATTAAAAAATTATTCCTTGAACGTTTTTTCTAACATCAAATGCAAGTCTTTTTATAAATCACCTTTCTCAAATCTGCAAGGTCCAGTTTGTAGACATTGTTGGAACTCAGATTCAGATAAAAAAAATTATATAAAAAAAGAAACGAGTCTTACAGTAGTCGCATATGATGTGTAACATCTGACTTGTTATCGTGGTAAATACGCAATAGTGGCTTTAATCCTGAAAAAAAAATGAATCGGGTATGACTGGAAATAATTTTCTATCGAATATATATCGAATTATATCTTTAATGAAAATTTTATTTAATTAACACAAGGAGTAATGCGGTTTTTTAACAAAAATATTTATTCTTGTTCAATTTGGGGAGATCGGAGACAATAGATTTGTGAAAACTTAAGTGTGACACATATACTTGTGATTTCAAAGTATTTAAAAATCGTTGAAAAACGGCGTCGATAACAGTACCACTAATAGTTGTCGAAACATTTCGATTTGTGTTCATTTCGAGCTTCAGTTCATCTTTCAGAAAAGCTATGAGCGGCTCAGCTTCTGGCAAACTGAAGTTAACGTTAAAATCACCACTCAAAATCATGGGAAGCAGAGATAGTTTTTTTTTAAAAAAAGAGCACAACAACCTTCGGTATACGGTAAAAGTGCAAAATGCATGAAATCTTTAATTTTTTTAACTGTTTGATTCGGAGAAATGTATGCGACCACCAAAATGACTGTTTGTCCATTTTCAAATAAGCATTCTGCCGCACATATGTCCCCAATATATTGACTAACAATACCCAGAGCTATGTAACAATCTTTTATATTTATATTTCAGTTATGGGAGAAATTATTGCAAGTTCGACTTGCTTGGTGGTCAAGGCGCGATGGCCCCGGTGCGCGGCACCACCTAGCCCATTGGTAGTTACACCACTGCACTTTATTAAATTTATATAAGATTTTTTTTTTGTTACGTGTCTTAAAACGTTTTTAAATAAAACTATTGAACTGAATCGGAAATAAAGAACTGTTCTGAAATATTTCAGGAAAGAGAATAATTTAAATCACATTACACTATTCATTCCATTATTCTTATAAATTTATCTTGTCATTAAACTGTTTAAAAAAAGGATTTTGATGCAATTTAATATTGAGAAATATCACAGAAAACTGTTTTGAATGAATGAATATATATATATATATATATATATAAAGGTTTCTGTCTTAACTAAAACTGATATTTTTATAAAATTAATTACTGTACAAAATTCGGAATATTTCTTATTTCGTACTCATTGAAGCTATTTAATTATCATTGTAGATCTAACAAATGCAAAACTGATGTTCCTCAGACAGAAACGAAGCAGCAAAAAGCAGCTTCTTAGTATAACTAGAATATCCGCCAGTTTTTATATTTGTGAACCATGGGTTGGGAAAAAAAGAGAGGTCAGTTGTCATTGGTTGTAAACTGGAACCTCGAGAACAAAAATAGAATGGGAAAGAGGGGGGGGGGGTCCTGTCTCGAGCTCGGATTGCACTTGGAGACAAACACAGAATATCTCTCTCAACTGTTGTAGAAGAGGCGTGTATGATTCTGTGATGCCATTTTCTTTCATCATGACAACTGTCAGAACATAATCATCAGAAAATGGAATAAAGGAAATTTGGAAAAATAATAGCATGGAAAAAAATGTTTATTTCAAAGTCGAGAAAATATAGAAAATTAAGAAAAAAAGGCATATAATTTATCTTTTATGAAGGAACTATTTACCTTCGATCATTAAGACCAGTACTACATGAGTACTTGGCCTTTCCTTTAGAAATGCCCATTCCCCTTCCCAAAAGAGGGGAGGGGGAATGGGCATTTTATAGTTGGGATTTCTGTCTACGGGACCCTATAATTGCTACTAGAGTTGTACCCCGAGACGAGGCTAGCAAAGAGACACCCCCAAGGCGCTGAATTGGTCAAATCAAACAACGCGCGCTTTCCCCGACTTCCTGTTACGCATTTCCGTCCCTTTTCACGAAATCACTCCAACAAATATCCAGCAACCGAGAATAAAGATGTTACACATCAAAAATCTATGAATATGCAAACTAGAAATCAAACTATACATTTTTTGCAGGAATAATTCGAAAGCAAAATTTCTGTTAAAATTACGCAGACTGTTTGGATGGAATTGCATTTTTCTATTATTTAAATTGTATTTTCGTTTTCATTCAAGTTATATTTTTATTACTATTCAAACTTTATTTTTATTATTAACTAGCTTTTTCCCGCGGCTCCGCTCGCGTTGATGTCTTTAAATAACTGTCAAAGTCGTAATCATTGTCATTGAAAAGTAAATAATATAATATGGTAATTTTTTTTATTGCTTGACTGGAACCAATAAAATTTAAAATGTCTAAAATTGAGCTTAGTTTAAAAAAACTGAAAGCGTAATTTATTATTATAATTAACAACAAAAATTCAATAACAAATTTTCAAAATCACGCGCGCGCAATTCGCTAAAACTTTATTTCGTTTCCCTCTTTAAAAAGTGGGGGGAAATTTGCATTAAAATATCTGGAATTGTCGGAATAGAGAAATTCTTAGCCAACTTGGCGATATTTCTCAAAGTTTGAGTTTGACATTTAACAAACGTAACGCAATAAACGTTAAACGTTTAATAAAAAAACATTTAAAAATTGCTTTTTTGTTAAGGTGCTAAATTACACTGTGTTTCAGTTATTTGCTACAAATGTGAGAAAATTTTTATTAAAATTTAAATTATTGATCAAGTGCATAATTTTGCGCCAACTTGGTGGGGAGTAAGCAACGTCAACTTTTTACCCGCATAGTTCCCGTTACCGTAGGAATATGGAGATAAAATATATCTTATGTTACTCGCTGATAATGTAGCTTTCCATTGGTGAAAGAATTTTTAAAATCGGACCAGAAGTTTCTGAGATTAGCTGGAACAAACAGACCGACCGACAGATAGACAGACAGACAAAAATTTTAAAAATAGATTGTTTGATCTAAGTATCGTATATGCCTTTAAATGCATTTAGTAAAAAGCTGCTAATTTGAAATTACAAACAGACACTTCAATTTTATTTATTTGTATAGATGTGCTTGGTGCATTTATATGTTATATTTAATTTCTGTTCAATTCTTACAATTTACAATTTCGATTTTATCGGTATTTTGTGTAAAATAATTTTACCAACACCATCTACTGTATTTTTCTTTTACGCAATGGCAACACGTTGTTTGCTTCGAATTGTTTGCGTAATATAATCTGTGAGGAATGGTTAATCCCTGTAGTGTCCCTCGCTAGGAGAGGACCTCGCCGCACGAAGCTGTTGGCATTTGCTTATATCTTTTATACGCAAAATTTTTAAAAAAAGTTCATAAGTTTTAAAAGCAAAACTCATCTTTATTAGTCCTCTCGTGTGACGGACACAGACTATTCGAAAATCTCACCAAACACTGAAGTTGGCACATTTTCTTGCAAAGTATAAGAAATTCTTGTAGAAATGAGCATATTTTGGAAACATAAATACACCTCGTGGATCAATTCTCGGGAGTTAAACAGAATAATAACGCTGTTATTTGACCACCGACAATGATATTTTAATTTGATACTTTTTTCCATCTTATACTAAAATTATACCCTGTATTAAAGTACATAGCATCCGCAACATTTTTCTAAATAGAACGTAAAATGTCCTTGTTGTTTTCTTTCGAAGAAATTTGATTTCACCGTAAAAAAATCCGGACTTGGTTAGATCATTATTTATTATTTGAATGGTATACTATTTCTAAACGGTCAAATATTACAATAAATATATGATGAAAAAGAATTAAATTTCATTAGTTTTGAATAGAGGTCCCTTATTATTGAATTGAAGGTGGCGTGGCTACAGCGGATGTGATCTGAGCGGACATTTTGAAACTCATCGTGGTTAGAGCGGACACATTTTTTCTCCCTATTATAACAGATTCGATTATCGAATTACAAGGATATAAATACATTTTTGCCAATCAAATTTAATTATTTATATTAAATTTTTAAGATATTATATAGTGCGAATACATTTTAAACATAGCGAAATGCAATAAAAAATAAAAACTTTCCAGAAATATTTAAAAACTAATAGCAAGCAATAGTATAATGAAGGATATGATCAAATTTCAGGAATTTTCTATTTTAGAGTCAAATAAGTATTAGAACAGGGGCAAATACCATAAAATTAATTAGTTTTATTAATGTAAGGAAATATATACTAGAAGTAATATATATAACAGATACAAAAAAGTAAATAAAAGAAAAATAAATACTAATTAAATAAATACTAACCTTTATAAAAAGGCATACATGTCATTTACCATTGGATTTTGTCTAACCTAGTTACAAAACTTACACATTTTAGACATTTTTCTAAATTGTTTGATGTTTCGAATTCTTTTAGGATGTTTTCAATTCTTTCATCTAATTTTACATATGCTAAGTTTTGTAACTAGGTTGAACTAAATCCAATGGTAAATTATATTTATGCCTTTATAATAAAGGTTAGTTAGTATTTATTTACTTGTATTTATTTTTCTTTTATTTACTTGTATCTCATGTATTTTACTTCTAGTATTTATTTTCACTTACAATAAGGAAACTAATTAATTTTATGGCAATTGCAACTGTGTTCTAACATTTATTTAACTCTAAAATACAGTTTTCCACAAAATTCCTGAAATGCGTTCATACCCTTCATTATATTGTTACTTACTATTAATTTTTAAATACTTCTCTGAAAGTTTTTATTTTTATTACATTTCGCTATGCTTAAAATGTATTCGCAGTATAATATCTTAATTTGATACAAATAATTAAATTTGATTGGCAAAAATGTATTTATTATCCTTGTAATTCGATAATCGAATCTGTTCTAAGATGGAGGGGAAATGTGTCCGCTCTCTTTTAATTCGAAATCCAGAGAATTAGGTGACGCTGGGATAAAAAGGAAAAAAGCAAATGTAAAACTGATGAAAGAATTAAAAACATCCTAAAAGAAAAATGCGTCCGCTCTAACCACGATGAGTTTCAAAGTTGTCCGCTCAAACCACGAAATGTTATGTGTCCACTCAGACGGCGTCCGCTGTAGCCACGCCACCGTTTGGAAAGATTACTTGCCCATTTATCATAATTCTAACTTCATAATTTGTACTTTTTACAAACAGAAAAGTTTATTCTCATTAAAAGTTTGTACTCTTTCAAAACAGAGATGTGAGTTAACCTCACAAGACTGCACCACAAAAGCATTTCCATAAATTACCTTCTTTGATTTTTTTTCAAAAAATGCTTCTTTCTAAGTATGTGATTAGCTCTTAACTTTTTAAATTTGTATAGTCGAATCCCGATTTACCGTACTATATTTAACGAATTTCGCAGCTTAACAATTTTTTCTTTTTCCCGGAGTAAAATGAAGGCTAAAAACCCCCTCTCTATTTAAAGGACAATAAACCCCGAATTAAGGGGACATTGTACGATTTCGGCAAAAATTTTTAATTAAAGGATTTTCAAAAATTTTTTGGTTGCCCCCTATGTGTGCATACTATGTAAAACAGATTTTGTGCTCAAAATTTCATAAAAAGCTAGGCATTTAATTTTTTAAGGAAAAAAGTTCAAATTTGTGAAGTGATTTTAAAATGCTACTCCTCCTACAAAAATTTACTTACACGCATGAAGTTTGATTTACAAATACCTCAAACTATGCATAACAAAAGTTAGTTTGGGTTTTGCGATAACATGATTGGTATTCGTACAATAGATCTTTTTATGAAAACGTATTGAAAATTCCTTAAAAAAATGTGCATATTCTGAGTTCAATTATTTTTTAAAAATTAAGTATTGCTTTGATTCAAAAATGCATACCAACTTTTGTTACATGCACTATTAGCAATATGTAAAAAAAATTCAAAGCCTTCGGCACAATAGAAGAAAAAGCCTTCGCATTTTAAATGAAGACAAACTAGTTATTTTATCTTTCTGAGATAAGTCAGTTTAAAGTTTTGATTTGCCATAGGGATGTGAATAAAAACGAACGCAAAAGCTATCATAATTCTGTGTGTTTTTAGTTTAGAGCTTTCAAACTTTGTCAGGTTATAGAAAATATCTACAAAATAATTTTTAGCTAAAAAAATTAAATTTGATTTTTTGACCGATTTTTGTCAATTGAATCGTACTGTGTCCCCTTAACAAATTATTTCAACAGCCGAATTTTTTTTTAATGGCTTGGGCTTGAAAAAATTAGATTTTTTTCCAATTGACATATCCTTTTTGTCCGAAACAGAAAGACTTTTCTTCAAAGCATGAAATTTTGAATGGAAAGGGTGTAGCCTATATTATTAGATTTTAAAGGTGCAAATGAGTCATGAGCGTAACCTATCACGTGAGATTTGAATAGGACAGGAAATTCCTTTCTGAAACTCCTATCAAAACTCTTTAATTTTCTAATGTTTTACATTGTTTGGAAACTGTGAAAACATACCTCATGCAGCAGGTTGTAAATGGTGCAGCATTTTGTTACCTACATAAAATATCAAAATAGAACTCTTTCGAGGCAGGAATCAAAAATATTGTCAAACATCTATTAATTAGTATTTTAAAATTTCCAATTATCTGGTGCGTAATAATTCTCTGATAGCAATTTCAGCTGTTGAATAAAAAAAAGTGTAATTTCTAATTATGGATTTTTTTTTAGTTGGTTTTTATAGAATTTCCAAAAAGTAAAGGCAAGAAATTTATATTTTTTGGACCCCGCGATATTACGAATAACTCCGAACCAAAGAATAAAATGTTCGTTCCTGTTGAATTCCTTAAATTGTGATCCGAATGTACAGATATGAAATGTATCGATGATATGGTATTTACTTTGTAAATTGTAGTCGTGGGAGTTAAAACAAAGCATCTTGATATCGACCCCATCTTTGTTTATTAAAATTTAATATCAGGTCAATTGTTCTTTGACCAAGAACAAAATTTCAAGGGAGGGAATTATTCATTTTCTAGATTTTAATAATTACGTAAAATGAAAAATGTAATCACGTGTTCAAGCGAAGGGAAATACACGTATAAGTTATGTACAGAAATTACATCACTGTTTTAGGGAATTGCTTCTAATCGCTTAGTGAAGCACGTGTAGCTATTATGATATTATCATTACACAAATCACCAATAATTCAGTCAAAAATTCTAGGTCTAATATTTGTAATGAAGAATCTCTAATAAATTTGACAAAAAATATAGGTTTTAATTAAATGAAAGAGACGCATTTCGAAGTGGAGTATTCGTAATTATATGATTCAGATAAAAATATGATAGATTAGAATTTTATATAAGAAAATATATTATACATATATACATATGTATGGTTAAGCACTTTTACTTTTTGTTTCGTCAAATTATTTAAGTAACGCCTCGAAATATTTTTGCACAGCGCTCACAATTCAAGCTGATGAGTGTTTTGTATTGATGAACTAAATCTAGGAAGGGTCAATTTTTTAAAAAAAAAATCTATAATTGAACTGTATTTTAAAATTCAAACATTTGTTTACGGAGCTTACTTTCGAGGAAGGTGAGCATCCTCTCTGAAATCCTTCATATGACCTTGAATCCAGATAAACAGAAATATATTCATATTAAAAGTGCTTTTTAAAGTATTGAATTTTATTATTTATTTCAATGGTTCTTAAACTTTCGATCAGAGTGGCCCTTCTTTATGTATAAGATTAACTCCACGGAGATTTTGAACACACCTCCCTGAATTAATATTTTTGATCGAAATACATATTTTATTACATTTTTTATTTGTGGGAATATAGGGATCCAGTCTATAAAGACACATCCTTCAATTTTTCAACGAGGCTTTTTAGAGTCCGTAAAAGAGAGAAATCTTAACGTTCAAGGAGAGACCTTCGCAAGGCCCCTAGAAAGACCCAGGGGTTTCCGGGTGTCCACGGAGCACTGATTTATTGCATTTTGCTTATTTGTTTATATTTACTTTCTTTTTAATTCTGTGCTATAGCTAGATGAACTCTTTTTATATATATTTTTTAAATATAATTTTTTTCACTTCAGAACCCTAAATTGATATATTCATTTTGCTTAACAACTCATTCTCATACATTTGCGTTTTGATCTATATTAAGATTTCACAATATTTCTTATTTCCTGTATTCGTGTACACACACACATATGTATATATATTAGAAGAAATAGTTGATATATTTCAACATGAAATTTTAAAAACTCTCCTTTTGATCTTCGACAATAATCTAGCCCAAACTTACAATTAATTTCATTTTTTAAGAGAATTTTGCTCTTGAACTTTTCAATTATTTTATGTTAACCAGAACAAATTTTAACTAAAATACTTTGAGTATATTTTTCACTCTGGTCTTACTAAAAAATGCAGGACGAACATTATTATTTTCATGGTCAATATGCATAGTATAATGGATTCTATTAATTGCCTTTTTAAGGCTGATAACCTTACGTTTTCAGATTATTTTTCTGAAAAATTATATAAATTTGTATATTGGCTTCATCTATGCATAGTTCTTTCTCTTAAAAATTGAAAGTATTTTTTTTTAAACAGTGAACGTCTTTTATTATTCGAAAAAAAGGGGCCGGGAACATCGAATTCGAAATAAACGGCCGAAATAAATATCACAAAATAGACCAACATAATCAAGATATAACTATGCCATGTTTGAATGCTGGTATTCAATAGATTCGTTCATACTTTTTGAAAATGCTGCAGTGAGTAGAATTGAAATTGAAACCCACACATTCATAACAAATGGATTTTATGGTGAATAGCTACTCTATTCTAGATGCCTTATTGTCAGCCTTATTATTCAGATCTGGTTTTAAATGTTTTTATTTTGATGTAAAAAAAAGGCAACGAATAAGAAATATCACCGACACGTTTTAATTTTTTTTTTCTTAAAAAAAAGAATTTTTCTTATAAATTCTAGTGCACTATTTGTTAGAGTAAACTTTTGTTGCTTTACTTATGTTTTGAAAACAAATTCTAACGACATATTTGTGTTTTTTTAAGACTTCACAAACCATACCTCTATTACCTTTTAACATTCTGAAACTATTTCCAGAAACCACGTGACCAGCATGAGATTCCTTTAATTCTCTTTAACTAAAGCATCATTGTCTCATAAGCCCTTTGTAATACACAGATTTCGAAAATGGTTTTTTAGTCAAAGCATGCTCTTTCTTTCTTATTTTTTTTTCAATCGAAAGCGGCTTTTCCATGACATTTTAAAAATCCTTTTTGCAGCCTACGTTTGTAAATAAACTGTCATGGTTGGCCATGCATTCATACATCGAACCAAATGTTCTGTTTTTGTTTTTGCTCTAATAAATTGCTCGGTTCACGGCACATAGTCGAGGAAGGTTTCGAACAAACGTTCGTTATGGCGGTAAGTGGAATTTTTTTTCCTTGATGCTAACAGAAAATATTTGTCATAGATGAAGATTGTCATCTATGAAGGACTTTGCCCCGATTATTCATTTATCGGAATAAGATTTCATTCCTTGGTGGATATTTAGTCACTCTTTTAATTTCTCTTTTTTCATTGTTCCATTCAATAGCATTTTACACTATTCTATTGATTCCATCGAATCCATGATTATCTCTGAAAATGGTTGAATTTGCATCATCGAAGTGAATTGAATCTTTCACAATTTTTATGTATTTTTCTCTCACAGAGAGATAAGAAAAGAAATGTTAAAGAAGTTTAACTGGTCGATTATTTACTATTATCGTAGATAGAATCTTCTGTTCAAGTCTCCGGCTGCTAAGACATCTTTTAGCAGAATTTAATATTTTTTGTAGAAATTTTTTTGTAGTTAAATGTATATAGTATTTGCTTAAATAAATCGTTTGATATTACTGTTTAACAGATAAGTGCAACCGTAACTGATTTGTAAAACAAAAAGAGTGAAAAATAATAATTCGAATTCAATATTGATCTGAATCTTGTGTAGTAGTAATTTTTCTGTAATACAAGATAAAGTTGTGGTTAAAATTGATGCTGCGATTTTTTTTATTTATAAACAAGATAAGGTATTAAAAACTTTCACTGTAACCTTTTTGACGTAGCCAAAAAAGCAAAAAAAAAAAAAAAAAAGATAAAATTAAAAATAAACTAATATAATATTAAAAGTGCATACATTTGGAAAAATAATTAAGGTACAAATCTTGATTGATCTAATAATTACTTTAAAAGAACGACAATCAGAACAAAGTATGATTTTTTAACTTTTTAAAATTAATTTTTCTCGAACATTAAGAAAATGTACTTCTTTTATAAATTTTTCTGTGATTCAGTTGAGAAAACAGATATGCAGAGAGCACATAATTGTCGCCAAAGCCATTAAAAAATCAGGGAAATTGAGTATATATTATATTTGGAAGCTTTAGTTTTCTCTGTAAGTTTAAATATCCCATTTGTATATAACTGTATTTCCCATGTGTGTATTTCTAATTATTTAGAATAGCAACATTAAAAAATTATTTAAATATTTTTACAACAGAAAATAAAATAGTTAAAAGAATTTTTGGAAACTAGCCTACCATAAACATGTACAGGAAAACAAATCAAATAAAGTCTTTTAAATCTGTCATTTAAACTCATTAGCCAATTAGCTGGAAAATAAAAGAAAAAGAGTGCAATGAGTGATTAACTCATAAGTGAAAAAAAAGGCTTATAATTTTAATTAACCTTAACACACTACCTGGACATCAATTCTTTCCCCTAAGCCGATCGAGTTTATCCCCTTTTAGCTTTGAAACACATCACAAATCTTTAAAAGAATTCGGTGTTAAACGCGAGGAAAAAATCGTTTGCCTAATTATTTTGCTGAGTTTCGGCGTTCGAAATAATTGGTAGTTTCTCTCTCTCTCTCTCTCTCTCTCTCTCTAGGGAAACTTGTTGAAAGTAACCAAATTGTTGATCCTAGTTTTGAGTTTTACATTCCCGCGCATACATGGAAATTAAGTATTTTTATTTACTAATTTAAAAAAAACAAGTAAAAAGCAGAAAGTTTAACAATTATATTTTCAGAAAATATATATTCATCATTTTTATATATCGGATCAAAAGATGTTTTCTTCCATTTTTTCCACTCTAATCTTCCAAAATCCTTCTGAAAATAATAATGTAGGAACTTAATCAAACAACTTGGTTAAGTTGATGCTTTTTTTAATGAATTCCACATATATAAAAATGATGTTTCATTAATAAATTTTATTTTGGCTTAGTAATATTCAAAATTCTATTTTTTTTTATTTAAATTTTTTGGAATGGAATCAAATTTAAGCAGATATTGAAAAGAACATCCTATACTCATTGTACAATTATTAAATGTTTATAACAGTGTCTTTTGAGGATTTAATTTATTAATTAATTGTTCTAACACTATTCTAGTGACAAAAAATAGTATCCTTTTTTTTAAATAAAAGTTTGTGTCAAATTTATTTTCAAAAATTTTTTTTTAGATTGAAGTTTAAGCAAGGCAATGTTTATCCATTTACCAATAATTTGTTTTATTTTCTTATACAGCGGACCCTAAAAGTGTTCGTACACTTGCAATTTCCTATAAAATTTAATATTTTCGACTAATAAAAATTAATATATTCGAATCGTAATTTTCTTACGATATCTGCAACTTGTTCTTAAAGGAATGACACATTATTTAAAAAATAGTAAAACTATTATTTTTAAAAATTAATAATCAAAAAGCTTCTGAAAAATTAGCTCACAAAAGTCTTCGTACACTTAACAAAAATCTCAACACAGCTTTAAATATTGTATTTCTTTCTTACTTTAGTACTTAATAGGATATATTTTAGTATCCACAACAGCTTTTAAACGTATTGGTATATATTTAATCCGTTTTTTGTAATTTCTGCATCGATTTTCCTCCATGTTTCTGTGATTATTGTTTTCACATTATGTGTTTATATGTCTTGTTTTTTTTTTAATCAAATTCTCACCAAATATGTTCTACTGGGTTGAATAAACTGATCGAGGAGTTGTTTTCAGAATTTTGGGACAGTTATAGAGACACCAGCGGCGTACATTGAGAGCAGTGCAATAAATTAATTGCACTAATAATTGAGAGCAGTGCAATAATAATTAACATTTAAATAGAGCTTATGATTCACAATACTATAAAAAATACCGAGTGATCTAATTTTGAGGCTGATTTACACCTCCACACTAAATATTGAACTATACATCCACTTTTGTAAATCTAGCCAGAAATAACAGAAAATATTTTTTTTTAAAAAAAGTATTGTTATGAAATCTGTCATTTTTTCCGAATACCAATACATTGGCACTTGTAAGGAGTGGGAAATAGGATGGTTTCTATCGACTTGGAACTTCTGAAGGAATTTAAAAAAAAATACTTGCGAAATCACAATTTACTTTGTGCTCTAAGAACATGTGTAGAATTCAAGATATTAATGACTATGAAATTCCTCTCTTGTCAGTTGCAGTTGCTCAGTCCAATGGAAGCGGCTAAGGATTTATCAAATGTTTGTGTGTTGTTACTTATGCCACCTGATTGACAGTAACATCAGTCAAGGTCCACGAAATTAATCGCAGCTAAGGGCTAGAATTTTACGCCTATCTTTAGCCTAATCTTTGAGCACCATGAAGGTGACAGTACGATTTGGCTCGGTCCTTACACAATAGATGGCGACACCGCCTATCTCCATCTCCACAATTTAGGCATAGAACTGGAGGGGAAGGAAATATTCTCCAGCCCCCTGCATCCGTGGTTCCAGCTGCGTCCGCCCACATGACTTTCAGACCCACTGATTTAACGAGCACGTACTCGATGTGTACTCGGAGGGTATTTGGTGACATCGGGCATCGAACCCGGTCAGGCTTTCCGGTCTGGACTCCGATGCTCTTACTACAAGACTACCCACGGCCCTTAAGTGCATGTGTAAAACAAAAAACGAACATAAGAAATATCTTTGTGTGAAAAATGTAATGGAATATAATTCAAAATGCCATTCCAGCCATGTTACAACAAGAAGGTTAATTTTAATATCTTGTTTTTATACGAAAATTTTGTTTTCCTTAATAACAAAGACATAAATTTTGTTTGGTACAACTTTCATTTTCCTTTACGTATTTTGAATAATTTCTTTTTAATAGAGCTTTCATTATTTTATCAGAATTACATTTGTATTTTTAGGAATGTACGTCGTTGATATAATAGCCTTATCATGACCTTTTTTCATACTTTGCCTAAATAGCTTTGGCTACTCTATAGAATGCCTAGGCAAAGTATGTAATAAATCTCATATTTCATGCCTTGCCTAAAAACGTCTGGCATTCTATAGAATACCGGCATTTCATACTTTGCCGGTAACATATCCATCAAAATCTGGAAACTAAGAAATTCATAAAGCACAAAACAATGCTAAAGGATTGCTTCCCTTCCCCACCCCCCAGAATATACTATAAATTCCGGCGCGCACCCCCTTTATTGCAAAGGAACCTGCAATGCTATTAGGCTTTAAAGCCATTTTTTTCCGAGGCATTACCAAGGATTTTGAAAAAATAGTACATTTCTAGAAAAACACAACCCTTTTAAGTTCATAAGATATGACATATATTTTAAATAAACAGTGACTCCGATCTTTGTAGAAGTCTAAGTATTTTTATGCACGTCTTTTTTTTTTTTTTAAATTTTTGAAGGTATCATTTTTAAACCTGGCGTATAACGCGAAGCCGTATATATATATAAATTTCAATCTTACTTTTGTGTTAAAAGTGTGCTTTATACGCCGGATTTTACGGTAATCGTGTGGTGAGACAACTTAGATTGTGTTGCGAGATTACCAGATTGGTGTCTTCAATACACATTTTACGCCAAGGCCGTTTTATCGCATAATTACCGATGCTTAAAATTGTTATTTAAGTTAAAATTATTGTTCAAAACATGAATAAAAAGAAAAATCTATCATAAAAAGTTTGGCTATCGGTTATTTTCCTAGTTGTGGTGAACACGAAAATTTGCAGCATTATTAGATATTTTCAATATTCATAATGACAGAATAGAATTTAGCGTGATTTCTACGTATTTGACGTTATGGCCTCTAAAACTGATAAGTATCAATGTGTTTCATTTTCAAGAATGAAAGGAAATTCAGAACAGGAGTGTTGCAGAGCTTATATTTCAGGTGTCGAAAAATCATGATGTGTTACATCAAATTATATATATACTATAAAAGAAGAGTTAGAGTTAAAAAAAAAAATCATGTGCCAGATTATTTCTACTTTTACCATGTTAAAATAATCTATATCTGATGCATGAAACGGTTGAAGAAGATTACTGTAATGAACTTATTTTTTTATATAATATTCATTTGTAAATGATTATATATTTTTGTACAATTTTTAGTCATTTAATATTAGAGATTGTTTATTTAAAATAAAAGCTTTCACTCCAATATTTATCTAATTAAGTTTTAAAGCACTGAAAAATTTTAAGAGGGAAAACAAATTTTATTTCACGTTATATTTTTGCGTGATATCACAATAAATTCTACATCAATTAAAAATAATTCCTGCATTAAAGTTTTAATGACTTAGTTGTGTTTTCCCCATTCAAATGTGCATTTTAAAAAAGAAATTTTGTGAGAAATTCCTATTTTAAATTAAACGTCAATAATTCAAAGTTTTCCTTAAACTTGAATATTTTTGAAAATATTTCTTGAATTAAAAATGTTAAATTTTCCCAACATATTACAAGGCAGTAGCATTCAAAATACTATTTGAAATGTTCGTTATTTCTTAGCATAATGCAGCAAAACGTTAATATTTGTGTAAAACTGAGAATGTTTTATGTAAAAAGAAACTCCTTTTTAATAGAAAAGCGATTTTAACATTCAATCAAATTACTAAATAAATTAAAATAACTTTAAAAATACTTATCTCTATTCATAGAATGAATTAAATTATCTATTTTATTATTTATAAAATGCCTGGCCATTGACCATCAGGTCATTAGGCAACGAGTCTCCAATATTTTTTTACAATATAGTCCAAACTCTTAAGTGGAGAGCACACGTCAAGATGAGCAGTCCAGAAGCACACAAGACACAAAAAGGGGAATCAGCGAGGTTAAAACGGAAAAAATGAGCGCAAAGGCAGTTATTTGTATGAATTAAATTATATCTAAAGTGATTGCGAACGATATGTCTAAATCGTCTAGTGTAAAGTTAGCGAATGCAACTATTCACATTCCGGTGAAACGTTCTTATTTCCTAGTCTTGTTTTAAAAATACACTTTCGAAATACCTTTCCAAAATTCAAACCATTAAAAAACTGAGCAGCAACGTGCTATATTGCGTAATAGTCGAGAGGAAGTGAAGACGGATGTATTAAAAAACCGAATTTGAGACAGCGAAAAATGTCGAAATTCTATTTATAGCTTTGAGGAAGCAAACATGAAATGACGAGATTTCTCATCAACCATTTCCTCGATGATCTAAAATCTATCAATGTATTTTTGTTGTTGTGGTGGTATAGAAAATTCCTAAAGTTCAAACCTCAAACCTATTTTTTTGCAGGTATTTAAAATATTTATTAAGGGTTAACTCTTCCTTGACAGTAAAAAGAACGAGTTTTAGAATGATATTTTGATTTGTTAAGAATATCGAGGAAGTTTTTATTAAATATTTTTAACTTGAATATATATAATTTTTAGGGGGTGGGCACTAATGCAAACACGCATAATACAATGAATTATGACTTATTGTAATGTTACAATATGTTAGAATTAAAATATCTTGTGTAAATAAAATTAAATTTCTCTCATATCTTGCCAAAAAATGAGAGAAAAATAAGTTATAAACAGTTACGAAATTTATGTAAATTTTTTTTATTTATCTTATACATGAAAAAGAATTATTATTATTGGCATCTTAAGCGATGAGAATTAGCAACGCTTTAAGCAGAAACAAAATTTTGATTAGTGCCGAAATGATGTAGTAGTACCACGTGTGATGCGGGTGGATTCAAACCTTTTTCTCGGAAAGGTTGATCTACATGTAGAGTATTTGGGAGTAAATCAAAATAAAATAATTAAAAAAGTTAATAACAAATGAAATAGAATATAATTATTATGGCACGGCACGAACCCTACTAGAAAAATCTTTCTTTAGATAATAAAAAAAGTATATAATTGCTTTAATTATGAACCATTTCTGTTTGATGTATGCGATTACATCGATATGTTTTAATAAATTTAATCATTTTTAATTCAAAATTTATTTAGAATTCAATTCAATTCAATATAATTTATAAATCAATTTAATTAATAATTTTCTTTACTTTCTTTTAATCTTTAGAATATTATTCTGAAAGGAAAACTTTATTTAAAAGGATAGAGCAGAGAAAAACAACATTTCTGTAAAATATTTTAATTTTAATTTTGAAATAATTGCAAATGCTTTTTTTAAAATTTTTATAAATAATTTTAAATGATTTTAGAACTTACTTATACACTGTCTACCAATAAGTATCTGGACATCTGCGGTCAAAGAGATAAACAAAATTTATTCATATTCAATAGTTGGTAGAATCTCCATCTGGGGCAGTTACAGCCTTAACCTTCCGGGGCATGTTTTCCTTAAGTGTTTGGAGGATGGGCAGAGGTATTTTCATCCCCTCGTCTCGGAGAAGACATGTCAGTTCTTTCACCGATTTTGAACGGTTCCTGCACTCCTTAATTTGGCGATCCAATTTGTCCCACAGTTTTTCTGTAGGAATGAAGTCGACTTTGGACAAGCCAGTCCAGTCGATTCACCTTATTGTCATCATACCAATCCATGGTGGACCTCTCAACATGACAAGTAGCGTTGTCATCCCGTTAAGTTGTCACAAGGAAGCTTATTGTTGTTTAGAATAACGGAGTAGAAGTCGTCGGTGATCTTACCATTAATCTCAGTCCATACCACGAAAAACGTCCCCAGACCATTATTTCCCTTCCTCCAAACTTTATTGCACAATGCATTCCGACAAAAGGCGTTCTTCTTGCATACGCCAAACCTAGACTCAGCTATCCAAATGGCAGAGATTGAATCCTGATTCATCACTCCACAGAGTCTGCCCCTCAAAGGAATAATCTCCTTTAGATGTACGGATGTCACGATTACAAGGTGTCCTAGTGATCTTTCCTCCCCTCCCCCTTCTCTATCTTCCCCTCTCACCCTTTTTTTTATTCTCCTTAGGAAGCTCATCTAGTTTGGGTGAGTATGGGGTTCACGATCCCGATATGCCCTAGTGATCTTTCTTTCCCTCCCTTTCTTTATCTTCCCTCTCACCCTTTTCCCCTACTCCTCAGGGAACTCCTCTCCTTTGGATGAGTATGGGTTTCACGATTCCGAGGTACCCTAGTGATCTTTCCTCCCCTCCCCTTTGTTATCTTCCCCTCTCAACCTTTTCTTTCCTACTCCTCAGGGAGCTCCTCTCCTTTGGATGAGTATGGGGTTCACGATCCCGATGTGCCCTAGTGATCTTTTCTCCCCTTCCCCTTCTTTATCTTGCCCTCACACCCATTTTTCCCTACTCCTCAGGGAAATGGAAAATAGAAAAACAAATACAAGGGAAAGAGAAAATAGAAAACTAACAAATATATATCTAACTTAGAAGCTAGAGAATTAATACCCCCACAGATATCCCAAACAAATGCTCAGGCTTCTAAATCTTCAACAATATCCACTACTACGCAGACAGATGAAAATATAACGAAAATAAATGTCCACCTTTAACATTACTTCGACCACTTTCATCCCTTCCGAAACTAAATCTGCCACTATCCACTCCTGCTGTTTCAACATCATCTTCAACCCAAGCACACCTCTTGCCATCCACCTCTTCTATAGCAGCTACTATCTTCAGCCATTTATTCCTATACCTAATGCCGTACTTTCCACCACCAATAATATGTTCAAACCTATGAATTTTCTTCGACAATCATATCTGCTTCCCCATACTACTCCGGTATTCAATCCCTCTCTGCATCTACTACAATACAGGATTTGAAACAAAATTAAAAAACTCGTGCAAAGAAAAAATTTTTTTTTAAAAATGAATGAAACAAAAATAGAAATAAAAATGACACCGCACAAACCTCGTAAAAGTAAACCCGTACAGAATTCCTCGGACGAGGATATGATTCAGTATAATGAGGATGAATTCGTTTTACGGAATAACCCATTGAAAAATGTTGAACATTCGTACATAACACCGACACGAGTTCGAAGCAGCAGGAAGTAATTGTTTTTCTTTTACTTTCACAATCAGTTTGATCTTTATCTGATTTGGTTGGGGGAAAATCCCCATACAAATCTGTTTGCATTCTTATGTGCAATCAGTATTTTACATCAATTATAATATTTTATAGAAATTTTATAGAAATTATTTAATACAATTGAATCTTTTTATAAATGAATTACTTTACACACTTTATGAAAATCATGAAAACTTTTGCATTATTTTTTAATTTTTTCCCTCCAATTGAAATTTTATTGAAACATTTTGAGCATCATCTGGTTTTATCAAATTATGTATGTTTTAGGATCCTCGAAATTAATTACTTTATTAACTTTGCGAAAATCATGAAAACTTTTTAATTTATAGTTATTTATTTTTTAAAAAAAATTTCAAATTAAATCCACAGAACCTGATTCCATTCATCTACGGTTCAATTTCGAAGTGCCTTGCACCAAATACACTTATAGGTAGGTAGTGTATATGAAAATATGTTTTTTTTAAAATAAAATTTTAGTAGCACTCAAATTATGCACCTTCTACACACAAAGCAGAACTTGCCAAACACTCTTTTCTTTCTTTTACCTCTGTAGGGTTTTTTATAATTCATTTTTATATATAAACTTTGATATGAAGACAAATTGTGAGTAAATATTGCACAGCATTTGCAGCAATTCATTCGTAAATAAAAAAATCTCCATCTACTTTTGGCATTGCAAGCGCTCGTCTAATATTTAATGTAGCACATGTGTACTTATATTTTCCTTTTTTACTTTTTAAATTATTCATAAAATATATTCAATGAAAATTTATGTCACACACTTTTCAATCTTTTCTTTGAATCTAACAAATGAGATCAAGAAACTACCCGTGGAACAAAATGATTGCACTTTCGACACCTGATTCTGTTTCGAATTGCACTCGTTTAAATCCACAAACACTATTCTCATTTTGTTTGCTTAATTCCACCTTTGATCTTGCTTTAAACTACTCGCCAGAAGGGAACGTCGTTCGTTCCTTCCTTCCGGTTTGTGTAGCTATTGTTGACAGCTGGGACAATAATGCTTGTCTGAACTTAATTGATTTGTATGGCTTCACAAACAATCACTCCTCTAAAATAAGTACAACAACGGGTGTCGCATTTCCTGGTTTTCAATCTCTCCCTAAAAGGTTTAATGGATTGTTGATGACATTAATTTACTAATGCGCCTCCTCTGTGAAAAGCTTTGAGGAAGTATATATTTTTTTAGGAGAGCCGTATAGTTTGATAAAATGAATCGGAAATTAATGGAGTTTCGTTGTTTATGTTGCTTGGGATCTGATCAAAAGTCATTATCTTTGACGTTCATTTATCGAGAGCCGAGTAAATTTTAAGAGTAGCATTTTAAGCTTAATTTACTTTGACTGTCTGAGTATGTATTCGGGTACCAATATAAACTAAAAAATAATTATCATTTCATAAAATAAATTAAAATTCGTTAAAGTGATTTTTGTTTCGAGATAATTCAATGAATTCGATATTTGTAATCTTAAAAAGTCTTTGCTCTTCCAATTTATTATTCCAATTTTTAAAATAAGTGGAAACATTGTAGAATAAATGCTTTATATGTATGAAACCCATTCGGAATTCAGTTATTCCAAAATTCGAATATTTATTTTTGAAAAATATTTTAAAATTTAAGAAAGACCCTAAAGAACATTTGTTTTCAAATTACACTAATAGAATGATTAAATGGCAGCAAAAGCACTAAATTATAAAGTATTGCAGCATTTTGCATAAAATTCAAAGAAAGTTTAACCTGCCTTAAAAAGATACGAAAATGCCTTTTCGTAGAACAACGATAGTAAAAATATTTGTAGAGCATTGAATGCTCAAGATTAAACTACATGTAGTAAATTTTTACATATTTACACATTACATTTTTAGTTTAACAATTATTTATTGATTTAGGTTAGGTTACCCAAAGAAAACAACTATCCTTAATAAAAATTAAGGACAAAGGACATGGAGGACTTTTCATAACGATCATATTTTTTTCTCACTTTGTCTGTGCACAATTTCAGTGGTCTGTAGATGGCGCTTCTGCTGTTGGGTATAGTCAGTTGCAATTAATAGGTTAAGAGTCTTTAAAAAGTTTCTAAAAGTGAGTTATTATTTTAGATAAATTAGAATTAAAAATTATTGTAAATTATTTAATACTATATTTTTGAATCGTCTACAGTTGGAAAGACACATAAATTTCATTGAATGTTGAATGAAAAACTTAACCGTGCCCTTTTATTTCTTCTTATAGATCTATCTCGAACGCAACTTGAAAAGTTTATGGATTGTGGAAAAGATGGATTTTCAGCAGAGGTATTTATAACGTTTTTTTTTTTTTTTCAAATGTTTCGTATTCATACAGATAGTTCTTTAAAACTATTACGTATTCATACTGATAGACTTTAAGATTCGTATTAAAATTTTATTACAGAAATTATGACTTGTTGAAGATTGATAAGTCCTCGTTTGATCACTCTTTTTAAAAAACTTCAAGTATTACAATATAAAAGTTTTGTAGAACATGTAAACAGTGTCTTAAAAAAAAAGGACGCCTTTGTACCAAAAAAAAATGCAATAATTAAATTTTTTTAACATCCCCCCCCCTCCTAAGTCCCTCTTTTATTTTGAAAAGTCTTGCCTTTAAAATGAAATTTATCTTTTAACCTTCTGACCTATAAAAATAAATTTACGTAAAACATAAACGCTTTAAATTTATTTATTTTCATTAGATTTATATGTTAAGAAAATTTTTTTAAAAACCATCAAAAAATAATTGGCAATTTTTTTAAAAAAAATTGTGAAATTATCCATTTTTTTGTCAGGTATGGTTTTTAATGCATTTTTATTTTGTTTCCTTTTTTCTTATATGCGCGTGCGTAGAACAGTTTTGAAATCGTCATTGAACTGTGTAAGTGTGTGTATACATCCCTTTCATATTCTTAATTTTTCTTCATTTCAGTTCAAATTTTTTACGCTCTAATGAAATCCCAGAATTTTTTTTTTCATTCATATTTTCCTTCTCCTGGTACTTTTTGTTTTTCTTCATGAATAAATTCGTAATAATTCTGAAAACTACTGAAACTGATTAGAAATATGCAAAATTGCTTTTTTTTTGTGGCCCATTTTGTTTTCTAGTAGAAAAACGACAAATGTTACTGTTTTTCATGTGCTTTCGATTGACCATCTCATATAAAGAAAATTCTGTTTGCTGTTTATTCTTTAACATATTTTGGTTAGAAATGTTCTGTTAAAGTTTGTGATTAGCCGCAGTTGGGTGGCGTGGTTGGTTTGTCGCTAGCCTTCTGCTACTAAGGTTCGACCTAGGCCCAAATCGGTGGATTTTCATGATACAAAAAATCGACAGTAGCCAAGTCGTATGATTATACGGCATGTAAAAGATCCCAAGGGTGTCTGTTTGGCTTGGATGCTCTCGGAAAAATTAAATTCTAGTACAGTTTCGCATTGTCAAGAGTTCATGTGCCTCCCTCCGGTGAGGGCATCAAAATTACTTGCAGTAATTGGTAACGCCTGAATGGTGCCATGCTAAAAAGTGATACTAGATCCCGCGGAATGTACTAGGTCTGCAAAGGTTTAAATACCAATACACAGCCCCATTTAGGGAAAAAATAGTTTGTGATTAAATCACCAAGCAAACCGCTGCAAGAAATTACTATAGTAAATAATGAAACGAAACATTAAGCTACATAATGTCAGCTTTGCAAGGGAGGCAAGTAAAAGGTTAAAATTTTGTACTGTCTCGCTAATTTTTTTCCTTGCTTTCTTTTTGAAGAGTTCTTGTTATAATAATTCAGTATTATATATGCGCGTATTTTAATACTAGCCATCACCAAATCACTTTCATGGTATGTTGCATATGTTTCTTTTTTAAGTAATTGATGTCTAAGCCTTAGCATAGTTTTTCGATGGTATTCAAAAAACATTTTATAGCTATAAGCTCTAGGTTTAAAAAGAACTGGACTTGAATTTCTAAAACGCAATATACACGATGGTCCCGAATTCATGGTACAAACTTTTGGGGTAGATACAAGACATTGCGATAATAATTTATTGTATAGAAATGTATGGGCGCCTGTGACACGGTGAGGCCCAAACACAAAAAGTAAGAGACGAAAGGAAAAACAAAATTTTTATTGAAAGCGTCGTTGGCAAGTATAATGTTTACAATTAACTCTTAAGAATTGTTCAGCACATGAGCTATGAAGTTAAACTGCAGCGCTTATTGTTGTACCGGAGAAGACAGTCTGCCGAATTCAAAGCTTGTACTCGCTGAAAATAGAAGATGCGTAAGCGATTTTCGTTTAACACTCTACATATGGTCTGATGACTCACACACATGATGAGCAACAGCTCTTGTACTTGAGTCAGGTCTATCAGCCACAACATTCAAGAGGCTTTCTGACAGGCTTGGGCTGCGTACAGATCTTCGTCGATCATCATCATGTCTGGTGACGTGGAACGAAAGTGCTTCATGCAATTGACGATGTAACGGCTGAAAAATTCTTTGATTCGGCATTCGTCGATCAGGAAACTGCGCGTGATACATTCGTAGCGCCACTCTACCGTTACCGTACCATGGCCGTACTTGTAATGCATATCTGCCTTTTCGGCATACGCAAGGTCTGCCACCGTAGACGTCAGCACAATTGCGAATGGTGCTTTCCCTTACTGAGATGCATCATGTTGAACGGTGGCTAGACATCTACTGCCCCCTACCGGTAACGTAACCAGCCGATAACTCCATTTCTCCTTTCTTTTATTTCCGCTGTTTGCGCCTCACCGCGTCACTTGCACCCAAACAATGTTAGTTACAATGTCCCCCTTAAAGTTTGATCCATAAATTCAGAACCCAGTATTTATCTTTCACGTCCTTGTGACCCAACTCTTTTGGAGTTGATTTCCGCAATACACGTTCTTACTGAATTTATACTCTACAAAAGAAATATGATTGTCAAATTTCAAGTCAGTGGGTCTAATAGCGCAAAAACGGGAACTTTTTACAATCTATAACCCCTCCCCTCCTCCTTCCCTGGAAGACAATTTTCGCAAAACCCGTTCATAGCAAATCTCTACTCAACAAAAGATACATGCTTGCCATATTTCAAGACTACGTTTAATAAAAACAAAAATTGCAGTTTTTGGCTATAACGCCTACGACACCCTCCCCCCTCCTAACTTTCAGAATCGATTTTCGCGAAACACGCTGTTAAAAGTTACGAAATCGAGATATACTATCCAATGCAGTAATCAATAATGGTTTTTCATTATTGGCTGTACATCACTGCATTTGGCTACTTCGCATATACACGCACAAACTCTTCCATAAGTAAGAGAATTTTAGAAAAAAGTTCACTCAAAATAAATTTGAAACCTTTTTTAATGGAAACAAGCTTATGGCTTCTTTGGAACACCAGCGAAGCTTCCTGCAAAAATTTGAAGCGATACGATCAACAATGTGGATTTGTATAAAAGTCCTAAATATACAAATATTCAACTTTATATCAGGGCTACGAATCACAAATTTTTCTCTCGTTCCGGTTCAATTAAATCTATATATATAAAGGAGAAAAGCGACTCACTCACTGACTGACTGACTAATCACGATATCTCCGAAACTATTAAACCTACAGACTTGAAATTTGGTAGACATGTTCCTTTCATGGAGTAGAGATCAGCTAAGAACGGGTTTTGTGAAATTCAAACCGCAAAGGGCGTTACGGGGGGGGGGTTAAGGGGGATTATAAATAATTGTTTCCATTTTTACACTCTCAAAGTACAATCTTGAAATTGGGTAAGCAGATTTCTTTCGTAGAGTAGAGATCCGCTACAAAATGAGTTTTGGGGAAATAGCCCCCCAAGTGGCGTTGCAGGGGAATAAGGGGCGTAAAAAATAAATACTTTCGTTTTTAAAGTACTTGACCTACTGGGTTGAAAATTGGTAGTAGGCCTAGTTCTTTCATGGAGTTAATATCCGCTACAAAATGGGTTTTGGGAAAATTGACCCCCAAAGGGTGTTGAGTGGGGTTAAGGAGAGATATAAATAATTATTCTGATTTTTAAACTATTAGACGCACAGTCTTGAAATTTGGTAAGCAGGTTTCTCTCATATGTAGAGATACGCCACAAAATGGGTTTCGTGAAAATAGACCCCCAAGTGGCGTTGAGGAGCTTAAGGGGCGTTATAGATAATAACTTTTCCAATTTTAAGCTCCTGGTAGCACAGTCTTTAAATATGATAAACAGAATCCTTTTATGGAATAAAGATCCAATATGTAATGTGTTTTGTGAAAATCAACCCCCCAGATGGCGTTGTGGGGTCTCAAGTGGCGCTATAGATCATTTTTTCCATTTTTAGTTTATTAGACTCACAGTCTTCAAATTTGGTATTAGCAGATTCCTTTCATAGAGTAGAGATCCGCTACAAAATGGGTTTTGTGAAAACAGATCCCCAAGTGGCGTTGCGGGGGCTCAAGGGAGTTTATAGATCATTTTCCCCATTTTTAAGCTATTAGACGTACAGTCTTAAAATTTGGTATAAGCATATTCATTTCGTTGAGTACAGAACCGCTATAAAATCGGTCTCGCGAAAGTTAACCCCCAAGTTTCATTTCGGGGGATTAAGGTGCGTAATAGATAAATATTTCCGTTTTTAAACTATTCGATCTACCTGCTTGAAAATTGATAGGCATGTTCCTTTTATGGAATAGAGTTCCTCAAACAAAGAGTAAAGCAAAAATCGACACCCAAGGAGGGTTGCAAGGGGTGAAGGGGAGTTTATAGGGGGAAAAAATCCTGTTTTAGAATTGTTAGACCTGTGTACCTGAAATTTGTTAAGCATGTTCCTTTTGTTGAATAGGGATCCACTAAGAATGCATTTGACGGGAATCAACTCCTGGGGGAGCAAGGGGTTACTAGGGCGTGTTGACAAAAAATTTCTTTTTTTGAACTACAAGAACTATAATAATGGAATTTGGTGTATATTTTTCTTTTGTTGACTTGAAATCCGCTAAGAACGGTTTTGGGGAGAACGACTCTCAACGGAATTATGAGGGAGGGGGCGGGTATTGATAGTAAAAATTTTACCCTATTAGATTTAGATTTGAAATTTGACTTCCATGTTTATTTTATGGAGTAGAGATCCATCTAAAATTGGTTTTGCGGAAATCCACTTTGTTATAGGGTTACGAAAGTGTAAACATCATTCTATTCTCAATTTTAGAGAATATTAGATAACACAAATTAGTAGTTCTGTCCTTTTTTTTTATCAAGAGGCTAGAGTTACTGGTATAAGTATATTTTTCAATACAATAGAATTCTTAATGCTAGGACTTAGATATCAATATTTTATATATATAAACAGATATATTTATAAAACATCATGAAATACCCAGCGAAGTGGGAGGGTAACGACTAGTATATATATATATATATATATATATATATATATATATATCGGTTCTGCTACGGTTTTTGTTCCGTCAAAAATAACGGTTTTCGGATTAGTTCCGAATAAATAATTTTATTTAATGTACATTCTTATTTGCACTAAAAATATAATCCTACCATAAGCAAAAATGTGCTTATGTGGTTGACATGTAATGATGATAATTATATGGTTGACACTAAATTAGAAAATATTGATACGTTGGTTACAGTAACAAATGACTGAAGACATATCAAACAGAAATAAACCGATTGGAAAGTTGGTTTGGCATGCCACAGCTTAAAGGTTGTCTGCCCCTGCAGCAGAGCATGGGTGGGCAAATATCGGCTCGTGGGCCACATACGGACTTCAAAGAATTTTTTGACGACTCATCAAGACAGTTAGTAACTAACTTTAGAGAAAATGCTCTTTATTGGGTCAACATTTATTTGACAGCAAATTTCCTATTTTTTATTAAAAGCTTTTATTTAACTTACAATGTATGTATGTATGTATGTATGTATGTATGTATGTAATTTGTTCGGGTGGAATCTTGCAACTCAATTTTGAAGCTGATATCTTCCTCCCATTGAGCTGAAATTTTGTATACACGTTTAGTTTGGATGACAATGCATGTTTTGACCATTTATATTCCAATATTGCAATTAATTAAAAATATATTAATTAAAAACGTTAAACTAGTTTTGGGCGCCAACTTGGATATATCTGCATTGTTGTAATAATTTTATTGTTACAACAATGACAAAAGTTGGCGTCGAAAATCGGTTTTCAGCCAAACTGGAATTTCATAACGTTGCACTATTGACTGTATTAATTAACTTTGTCTAAAAAATAATTACATTTCTACAACGTAAAAATAATCTAATTTCTACAACATATGCAATTTTTTTTACAAATTTCTATCTATTTTCTTGGATTTAAATTCAAAACAAAAAAAGTAGAGCTATTTTTCAAGTAGATTGGTACATTGTATACCTTTCTCAACGCTGCCAAGTTAAACTGAGATGGAGTATTATAGAAATTCTAACTTTAACCCTTTAAATGGTTTGCCCGTACACATTACGGGCTACTGAAAGTTAGCCACAACCGGTTTGCCCGTGCGCTGTATAGGCACCGAAATGTTTTCTTTCTATATTTTATTTGCACAGACATTTTTATTCCTATAATAAGGTTATTAGTATAGTGTGTCTTTAGGAGATGCAGAGAGAGAGTTTGTCCATGGTACTGAACTACTCTTCATTCAGAATTTTGGTAGTGGTGAAGGTGAGAATTTTTTACTGAAGGCAAGAATATATATTCTTGAAAATATTGGATTAAGAACGGGGATTTACAAGGCAATGTACAATGTGTTGCCTAAGGAAAATGGATAGATAATCCAAAGAAGTCGATATTATCTCTATCCCCATTGGAATATAAGACTTAGTGTTACACTATTCTTCATATTGTGTGTGCATATAAATATGCACACACATGAAATCCTATCAATCGTATGAAAAAGAGGTATGAACATGAAATTTTTTGGTAAGTGGACGAAAATATATTTTAAGATATATGTGAAATATTCTTCATATTACGCAGAATGTACTCATTAAAAACAAACATTTACGGGTTTTTGTGTTCAAAAATTATAAAATAAAAAAAGGTGAGTAAAATTTTAAACCGGAGATTAAAATAAAAATCTTCCATTTTCGCGCGTTCTGTTAATTATTATGCTTAGTTGCATGCAGTTAAAAAATGGGCTTTTTTCGGGAAAATTTTGGTCAAAAAAATTGACCGTTTAAGAGGTTAATCTATGAAGCTCAGACAAAAAATAATTATAGAATTGGAAAGATTATTTATTTCGTCCCGATAAGGTATAATGTTTTTTACGAAATAATATTTGTATTTCTTACGATTTTTTTTTAAATAATTCAAAATCGATGCGTTTTTATAAAAATAATGTCTAAATTGTTGCGCATGAAATTTTTTTTTGTTTAAATGAATCGACATTCCTTACTAAAACAGCTCATGCTTTGCTTTTTTAGAATTAGTCATTTAAAAAATAAAATGCCGAAAACATTTTTTTTTTTACGATTTTTCAAGAAATACTCAAAATTTTAATTAAACATTTAATAACTTCGTCATTTATGAAGAAAATCTCATGAATTTTTTTTTCGTGTGTAGGACAATATTACCGAAGATCTGTACGAAGATTAAAAAAATTGCTTAAAAATTACGGATTTTAAAAAAATTGTGTTTTTAGTCTAGTACCCTTTTTGGGGGAATTCATTTAGCTAACTGTTCGAAAATAACCGGCAAACACCTAGCATTGAATGAGATGAACATACTGAGAAACCTGTCCAGTGATAACTAAAAAGTGAAAAATAAATTAAAAGTATTAAAGCTTTTTTAAAACAAGCTTTTATTTAAACGCGCTAAAAAGAATAAAATAAATTTTTCTTTAAAACTTTTTTTACTATCAACTTTTTCCGTCATTACACAATTTATATGATATAAAAGCTTGTCGCGAGATTTACCTCTGCAGATAAACAAGTAAATTAAATAACTTGATCGGATTGATTTTAATTTTTTAAAATTTCAAACTAAGTAAATATAATCTCGCGACGAGCTTTTATATCATAGAAATTGTGTAATGACGGAAAAAGTTGATAGTAAAAAAAGTTTTAAAGAAAAATTTATTTTATTCTTTTTAGCGCGTTTAAATAAAAGCTTGTTTTAAAAAAGCTTTTTTACTTTTAATTTATTCCATGAATATCAACAAGAATAAATATAGATGCAAGTTAGTTTACATTGAGACTAGAGAGTTGTGATGAGAATTTCAACAAGCAATCTCATTCCCGATTTTTAAAAAAACCCGTAGAAAAGTGCGATAGGTTATATTAAACTGACTCTTAAATTAAACGGGTTTGCAGCTGTGAATGATACGAAATTACCAAGATAAATAAAAAAAGTGGTTCTTTTATTCAATTAACGTGCATTTAATGATTTTTACGGTAAAACTTATGACTTTTCTGAGATGCAAAGTTAATTTATGAATGCAATCATCTTTAAAAAAGGGTGTATTCCTCCGGCATCCCCCGCTTTCACAATGGGGGTGCCCATCCCTGCAGAAAAGGGATTTAGATCTGTATTGAACTGGTTTGGCAAGGAATATAATAAGATATCAACAGAATGTCTTGCTATGGACTAGTTCTACTTTGTAAACAACAACATTGAATGGAACCCTCACTTACTTCCGGTGTAATGTTAATCTATGGGAAAACTTCGAAATTCAACTGAGTTTTTCAAACTTTTAATGCAAGTTTTTGAAACTTTTTTTGCACTATATGGATAGAAAATGATTAGTAGATTTCAGATTCAGGATTTTATAGTATTTATTTCAGTATCTTTTCTAAAATAACTTGTTAATTTTTTAGCTCAAAGCAATGGAGATTTTGCATTAACCGGAATAAGAAATGGGTATTAATGACTGTAGCGCCCCCTAGTAAGCTTTACGGTAGAACTTGTCCATTGAACATAAAAAAATGGACAAACAATTAGTTCTGTATTGTATATTCTTAGAGTTAGCAGTGGAAATAATAAGGAACGGTATATTCAATCTTTCCATACTTGCATGTATGTAAGGGGAACTCTACCATTCTTTATTTCCACATGACTACGTGCATTTCTTCATGGTGTAGCCATTTTGTGCTTTTGGGAAATACACAATAGTATTTATGCATATTGCAACTTGATTCAGAATAAAAATTAATTTCATTCTTTTCGAAATGCGGTAGTCTCGTAGTATATCACGGAACTCTGACCGATTTCAACATGTTTTTCATGTTAAATGTTTGACTGAGGTTTTGAAGTCAGTGAAGGCAAACTTTGCTCGGAGCAAACATTAGATTTCTTGACGTGTTTAAACTTTAATTTTAAAATCGACTTCGTACTGTCGGCGTTGCTGCCAGTGAAGAAACATTCAACTAGGTGTGTTTTTTGTAATACTAAATTCGTAAATCTGCGAGAAAAGAGTATTGGACTATCAAATATGTGTCGAAAGGGAAAAGTTCATTTAATGTTACAGAAAAATAAGGGAATTAATTTTCTTTCCCTATTTTATTTGCGTTTCATTCAGAAAAAAAAAACCCGATTCAACTCTAGAATTTTATTGCGTATCAAATGAAATAGGAATAAAAAAGATGCTTTTTTATTTCTTCTCATTTTGTTAAGCATTTAGAATCCGATTTTAGCTGTCCTTTCGTAAAATATTTCGCTGTTAGAAAGTTTAATACATGCAATATAACTCAGTGTTACTGATTGGTGTTAGTCCGTAGCAATCGCGGGGGTTCATGTAACCCCTATATAAGGCGGATGATACCCCATCATACAATGCGAAACAGGGGGGAAAAGAAACTTTGTTTCAAAATTTAAAAATATTTATATATTTTTCATTAAATTTGAAGAAATGTTTTTCAAAGATTCTATTAATAACTTATAAAAAAAATTCCGATGATATATCATGTAAATTGATTTACACTCATGTCCATAAACTAGGGATAATGGAAGTTCAGGCAAAGAAAGAGTCAGAAGCAAAACAAATGGGACTTATATGTAAAGCCTTTTTATTAAACAAAAGGTAAAGAGCAAAAAATATGCGATATGTTTGCGATGCGATTTTTGCTCCCTGGAACAAATTACCGGAAAAAAAACTTTTAACAGAAACCAATATTACATACTTCGTCTGATGGTTAGTACACAGTATGTCTCCCAGACGATGCAATACTGTTCGTACAAGGGCTAGACATGCTGAGTATCAAATTATCAACCTGATCTTGGGGAATATTACAACACTCATCACGCAATGCTCTCCGAAGTTCCGTTAGACATATAGGAGGGGGTTGACGGGCTGCAACTCGTTTGGCCAAGCATGTGTCCCACACATGCTCTACTGGATTAAAGTCCGAGGAGAATGCTGTCCAGTTCATATGGGTGATATCCTCCGATCGAATTCTTTCGTTTACGATGCTTGCACGGGGAGAGAGAGAGAGGACGAGCGTTGTCATCCATAAACGCAGATTCTGGGCCCATGGCGTCCCGAAACAAGCGTACATGGTGTTCTAGAATGACGCCCCGGTAGATTTGGCCTGTCATAGTTCCAATTTGAACATGCAGCTCAGTTCTTGAAATCATAATAATCCCCTCCCCCAAAACGAGCAATTCTGCACCACCAAAAAGGTGTCGTTCAATGATGTTCTCTTGGTGGTAGAGGGTACCTGGCTATCTCCATATGAAAGTCCGGCAAGAATCAGATTGCAAGCTAAATATGGACTCCTCGGAAAACATCACACAAGCCTTATCTTCCGGTGTCCACTATGCATGCCTTCTACTCCAGGCTAATCGCAGGCGATAGTGAGTTGCAGTAAACGGAACACATATAACAGGACTACTAGCCTATAGACCAATCTGCCCTAACGATTTGAACACGGTCTGCCTTGAAACTGTTGTACCAGTGGCTGAAGGGAGCCGACGAGACAGGCTTGATGCTGTGCTCCGTCTGTTTCTTTTGGCAGTAATTGGCCAAATACCGGTCCTCATTCGGCGTTGTAACTTAGGGGCGACCTGTACTCTAACGTTTACTCTCATTACCATCATCTTGGAATCGTTGCCAAAGCCTAGAGATGACTCTATGGGCAATTCCAAGTTCCTCGAATACTTCCAGCTGGGTACGGCCACATTCCAGACGGTCGATAATTTTATGTACAAAAAATTATCCAAATGCTTCATTTGTATCATAGCTATGCTATTTCACTAAAAGGCTTATAAAGAGCTTACGAACCATTTTACTTATTTGCCTGTATTCCCTATATATCCCCCCCCCTTACACTCTCGCATTGTGACGTACTATCGGTATCATCTCTGGTGGCTTCCTTCAATTTGCATATGATTCTTTAAGATGTATGTAGTCATTTTACGTGTAGTGATATATTTATATCTTTCAGAGCTCGATTTCCCGCGTGACTGAATTATCCTTAATTTATGGACGTGAGTGTATTTTCGTGCTGTGTTGTGGTCAGCGTTGTTTCTGCCAAGGGTCCAAATGCTGGACCAAGAATGACTCACCGTGTTGATGCACGTTATATCTCTAGAGGCTCAAAATTCTCGATTGATTTCATTTGATTTTTATTAAAGTAGTACTCTAAAGCAATTCGAGGGCTATTGGTCATGGACCTCCTAAATTTGGGCATCGGTCAAGTGACGAAGACGACAGTAATACGTCAACTCAGGTATCGTCCTTGCTACTTACCAGGAATTCAAAACAGTTCATTTCTAGACCATCTGAGAGCTTAACTTTTCCCCATTAATCTTCAGCAGGGGATTTGGGTGGGATCAGAATTCGCGAACATTACCAAACGCAAATGTCGGAACGTAATAATTAAGCTAAAGTAACCTTTAGTTTCTTCTTGATCTTTCTAAATTACGTCAAAGATGAAACGTTATATAAATCAGAAAGGTTAGTTTTCAGATTTTATCTGAAAAAGTATTCTTCGTACTTTTTTTTAACACTTGAGAAAAGATCTGGTAGTGATTTATCTCACTTTTTTCCAAGTTTTTTTATTTTTGTTAGAATAAGAAAAAGTATAAAAAATTTTAATTGCAATAATTTTTTATAATTAAAATTTTTAATAACATATGTTGAAAACTTTTCTACAAAATAAGATGTATTATGATAAAATATATTATAATAAAAAATTATAACCGAGGATTATGCCACTGAATTTTGCGAATAAATGATTTTTTTGTCTCAATTTTATAAAGATTTGGTATTCAGAAGAAAACCTAGTCGATTTCTAATTCATCGAAGATATATGTCTGATTCTATTTTTCATTCGAATACTCACCAATAGTATCAAAAAATATCCTTAACTTAAGAAACTATATTGAAAAGTTAATTATTACGTTAAAAAATTTATCTCTTCAATATTTTAAACCATTTACTAAAGTTCCAATTCAAAAAACGCGATGAAGTAAAATAATTTAAGAGTTAACGTGGAAAAAAACTGATTTTAGAAGAAATTAATTTTCTCGGGCTTAAATTGCAATTTCTGACTTAAGAAACAAGATATTTAAGGATCAAAATTCCAAGCACGGGAGCTCTATCAACGCCCTTTATTTGTTTACATTTACTCTCGTGAATGAAGCAAACAAAAAATGGAACAGCGAATGTACTTAACTGTAATTGTAGCCTCGTCAACAACAGCAGAATAGCAGATTTCTATTTTCACGATTACTCTTTGCATCTGGCAATAGCAATCGATCTTAATGCACTAAGACACTTCAGATAAGGTCAAAATCATTACAAAATTATTTTTTTAAAAATGACCTTAACAGTGAATCATTTATAAGCTATGATAAAAACTACAGACAAATTGTCAAATAATGACCCAAATATTGGAAATCAGTCATGATCATGTCTAATTTGAGAGTCTTTTAACCAATTATTGTTATTAAATTAAGTAAATCAAAGTATTTAATTTTTATCTCATTCGTCTTTAGAGCATTTCGATACTTGACTCGATCATTTTAGCAGCGCTTGACTACTGGTCAAGGGTTAGGGTCAGAAGGTACGTGAGAGGAGATGGAGTTTCCCTTGAGTTGCAAACTACGACCGGTTCGGTTTAAAACCAGTTCATTTTAAAAAATTAAAAAGTACTGACCTTTTTTTTTTCTCAAAGTCCATATTGATCTTGTCCTTCTTTGCAATAAAATTTGGAAAATGCAGCGAGCAAATAATCATGAAATTCGTCGATGTTTAAATCTAGATGAATGTTTAAAATCCAATTCTAATGAGAATTGTGCTGCGCAATGGAACCGTCTCCACATTGAATGGATTGTTTGATTGATTATTTCTTAATTATTCTTATTCATTATATTTATCTGATTCAAAGTTGCATGAGGGACTTCAGTAGTCTAGGGGTTTTGTTAACGAACTCTCGGCCGGAGTTTCGCAGGTTCGAGTTCTGGTGCCACTGAAAACCCACCGTGTAGGGGGGGGGGTTCATACACGTTAAATATGTTGAAGCTCAATGTTCTTCCATTAGAGTGGTGTGGTAGTTTGAAGAAGGGAGTGCTAGCTCAGGTGTCGTCCGCGTCACTTCACCGAGTTTCAAAATGACAACATCTGTCGGCAACAGCCCTCTCGTGTAGCTTTACAGTTCGACGTTAATATAATTCTGACTCTAACTCAAAGCAATGCTTAAGCGATGGACTTCGTAAATTTAACCTCCGTCAAGTGACGCGGACGACACTTGAGATCTTGCCTGAAACAAATGATCTACTTTCCAAACTTCCTCGCCACCCAAAGCGAAGAGCTTCGACAAATTTAGCACTCCTGCATCATCTCCTCTACACGGCAGGTGCCCTGAGTGGCATCAGGACTTTGCACAAATAACTCCAGAGAAAAGTTCGTGACCATGACCTTTGGGCTATCGTGACTCCATACTGAGAGAAGCTGAATCTCAAAGTTCTAATACGATTGGGCCAATTGAGGGAAATTAGCCCATTGAGGTACCAACTCAGGCCTTGTTCTCGTCTTAAGGCAGATTACGAAATTCGTGGTGCAGAATTCTTGTGTTGCTTGACGGCGTCTTTAATCCCCCCAAAAATTATCTACTTCAGTCTCTTAAAACATTTCAAATGTTTTTTTTTCACTAGTAAGAGCTTAAAATAAATCATGAAAATATTTAGAAAAGCGTGCAATGATTTTCTTCTTTAGAAGTTTATTAAACGGGTCTTCCTCCTCTTCCCTCAATCGTGGTCACGAGATATTTTACCAAAACTTTAATACTTATAGAGGCTTTTAGACGCGTTGAGAGTGGCAAGAGCCCTCGTCCACCCTGATTTTCTGAAACACTTTGGCAGAAAAGCAGTCTCTGTATTATTGGTGAGTGAGTGAATGGTAACGTCGCACTGTTCAGCTACACGAGGGCTTTTGGCGACGCACCTCGTCATTTTGAACCATGGTCAAGTGATGAGAACGACACCGGACCTGGCACCCCCCTCTCCTAACTACCACACCACATCAACGGGTAGACGTTTGAGCTCTCAACAGATTTAACGTGCACCGCTCCCCTACACGGCGGGTCTTCAGTGGTACTGCGCTCGAACTCATGATGCGCCAGCTGCGAGTCCAATACCTTGACCACTTGGCTACCGCGGCCATTCTGTATTATTGGAATTCTGCAACTACAGTTAGAACACTAGCTTTCCATCGATTTGGAAAAAGGTGATCTTTGTTCCTAAAAATTAATAAACTCTTGGAAAACTTTAAATAGCTATCAACCTATTTCCTTAACTAACGTCTCATCTAAGGTCATGGAAAGAATAATTACGTCTAGTCTAAGCTGGTTTCTCGAGTCTAATAACCTCATATTCCCAACTCAGGCCAGTTACAGAAAATGGATGTCCATAAACCGGTAGTTTGCTTGGCTGAGTCAGTCCACAAAGGACGCTGTCAATCAGAGATTCTCTGTTTTGGCTGTGTTTGTGAACTTTGAGGCTGCTTTGATAAAGTTTGGTAACTCAAAGAAGAGAATATTTGATAGCTAAAAGAATATTTGCTAGCTAGAATTTATCGCTATATATTTTTAAACAGCGCATTTTTTAATGTAGCTCATAATTCAGAATGATGTTTTGAAGGTAAACTGTAAAATAAACAACGCCAACTACAGCAGCTATTTTTTTAAGGCCTGACACATCGTTGTATTTGTGTCCGTTAAGATCCGCCGTGTAAAAGGGCTGAGAAATGCTAGTTTTGTAGGGTCTCTAAGTCCTCGCGTTAACGCCGTGAGGAAATTTGAAGAAAGGGATTGCCTGCTCATGACTTGTTCTTCCACAATTCGGGTAGTTTCTTCCTTATTCCTTTCATGGAACTTTGCAAGAACATGAAGGTAGTAATATAAACAAATATTGGGTATAAGAAAAAGTTCTGCCTTTTTTGGAACATGTGCACTTTTATGTGTTGTCGATCCTTGGCAAGAATTCAGATCCAATTGAGTGAGCGAGTGAATATTAACGTCACACTGTTCAGCTACACGAGGGCTTTTGGCGACGGTCCACGTCATTTTGAACCATGGCCAAGTGACGCGGACGACACCTGAGCTGGCACCCCTCTCCTAACTACCACACCGCACCAACGGGAGGACGTTTGAGCTCTCGACAGATTTAACGTGCATCGCTCCCCTACACGGCGGGTCTTCAGTGGTACTGGGCTCAAACTCATGACACGCTAGCCATGATCCGATACCTTGTCCACTTTGCCACATACGATTGAAACAGTTAGATTAGTATACTGTTGATGATTTATGCACATTTTTTTGCATCGTAGTCAGTTTTTTTAAACTTTTAAAGAAAAAGTGCACTTCACTGTGTCTGGTTTGAGTTTCAAAAAGGGAATAACGCGATGGATGCAGAAAGAAACTTGTGCGATGTGTTTCGAGAGGAAGCAGTAGTAGCTCGAACACGCCGAAAGTGGCTTGTGAAATTTTGCTGTAGTGATCTTGCTTTGAAAGATGAGCCCAGATAAGGAAGAACATCATATGTCAATGACGAAGTGCTTCGCAGTATGACAGGAGAAATCCCTCGTTAGCTTCAACAGAAGTGGGCCTCCTCAGACTACTGCTTTGGATGACATTAAAAGGCTTGATTTCGTGTCTAAACTCTCTGTTTGGGTACCACACGAACTATGAGAAAAATATTTAGTGGACAGAATCTCAATATGTTCCTCAAATTTTGCTCGTTACAAAAATAAGCCGTTTTAGGAGCACTTGGTGACTGGAGATGTAAAGTGAATAGTGTACAAACGCGTGGTTAAAAAAAGGGCATATGTTTACAAAGGAGAGACACCACCGTCCCCATCCAAAGCTGGCGTGCATCAGAAGAAGGCTATGTTGTGTTGCTGGTAAAATAGCAAAGGTATAGTGCATAGGAGTTGCTGAAAGAAAATGAAATGGCAGTTATTGTTTGCAACTGATGTTTTGAATACGGAAATTCAACATGAACGTCCATCTTTGGTCAACAGAAATAGTGTGATTCTTCATCCCAACAATGCTAGACACGCCACGGTAGCCTAGTGGTCAAGGTCACAGAATCGTGGCTGGCGTATCATGGGACCGAGCCTAGGGCCGCTAAAGACCCGTCGCGTTGATGGGGTTGCTCACTTTTTATCTATCGAACAAACGTTCTCCCGTTGGTGTGGTAATTTAGAAAGGGAGGTGCCAGCTCAAGTGTTATCCTCGTCACTTAACCGAGGTTCGTCGCCAAAGCCCTCGTGTTTCTTTGGAGTGCGACGTTAATAAACTCGCGCTGTCTCATTCACTCTAGCCAAGTTCTAACACACTGACCTTTCACTTCACTGCGATGTTCTATGCCATCGCATTCCTTTTATCGCATCTCATCGTTATTCCCTTTGCGATCCCTGCCATTTTAGAGATTTCTAAAAAAATCAATCAATCTTTCTAAATCCTTTAGGATATGTTGAGACATCTTAACTTATCGGAATTTCGGTGACTTGTAAAACCAATTTGTTACCAAAGTTATTTATCCCTACTTTTTTTATTTGCTTGCAAGGGCCGTGGGTAGCCTAGTGGTTAGAGCATCGGACTCCAGACCAGAAGGCCTGGGCTCGATGCCCGATGCCACTAAATACCACCGAGTATAGACGGAGTACGTGCTCGTTAAATCAGTGGGTCCGAAAGTCTTGTGGGCGGTCGCAGCAGAAACCACGAGTGCAGGGGGCTGGAGAATATTTCCCTCCCCTTCAGTTCCATGCCAAAATTGTGGAGGTGGAGATAGGTGGTGTCTACATCTATCGTTAAAAAGTCCAACCTGTCTCACAGGCAATGGCAACTTTCATTCCTTCCCCTGTGGGAAGGACGCGACAACAACAACATTTGCCTGCAAATCATATTTCCTATCACAGCATTCTTAAAGGTTGAAGGAGAATAGTACCAAACTTTTCTCAATACAAAAAATGCATTCCTTTTATATTTTAAGTGTCGTTCCTTTTTTTTTTCATTCCATTAAAAAAACATTTATATGGCATTTATTTTGAGGTAGGTTAAAACATGTCACAATAAATATTTCTGTAAAAATCTAAAAAAGCTTTTATGCTATAAAAAATGTGAATTTAAAAAAAAAAATTAACCTATGCTTTTCGTTTAAATGCAGCTTTTTTGGGAGCAGATCCCATGAGAAATCTCAATTTCCTTCGCGGTCTGATCGACAGTTGGGCAAATATCATTGATCACGAAGCCTCGAATGATTGCACCGCCGAATGGTCGTACATTACTTGCAGAGCATCATTTTTCTTTCATCTTTCTGGACTTGCTCCTCTCGCCCCAATCTGTGCGTGCCGCCGCGAAACACAACACGTGATGGATTATTCAATCACTGTCATTTCGGGAAAACGGACTCATTTCTTTTGCGGGATATCTTTTTTTTTACCCAGGAGAAAAACACTCCTGTGTTTGTTTATTATTAGAAATCTGACATATTTTAGTTTTCTACAAAATGTTCTTTGTATGTTCTATGAAAGAAAATTGAATGCTCGTTCAAAACAAATGGCCCGTAACAAAAAAAAGTATAATTTTTTAAAATTATTTTTTGGGAGGGGGGCAATCTAAAAAATGAAAAAAATTTTAAAAAAATAATCTTAAGTGATAGAGGGAGAGCACTAGAATGCAACTCTTGACGATGGACCTCCTCATTTTAAATTTGGATCAAGTGACGAGGATGACACCTATTCCCCTCTCTGTACAATAACGCTACGCCTCCTACCACTTTCAACTCCTCGACAGATTTCACATACTTCAACCACTCCTACGGTGGATGTAGAGCTCAAACCCTCGACACGACAACGAACACTCTTCTCACTCGGCTCGGCTTAAATAACCGATAATTGATATTTTTGTTAAAGATAGCTCAGGTAACAAAGCCATATTTAAATACACTGCTGGCCACCGTAAATGCAACATCCTGAAGGAAGCACGCAAATAACATGAAATTTACAACATGCATTAGCGGAGGTGAGATATGCAAATGATTAGAATTTCAGCGCAGACACACATCACGCACGCCTGGGGTGCCACCTCAAAACGCTATTTAAGGCTTGAAGATTTCGACGATTTCAAGTTCGGAAATTGTGTTTTTCTTGTGGTTTTTTCAAAAAACGATCAGTTGTGTCTCGTAGAAAACAGCGACCAGCTTTTGATCAAGTATCCGAGTTCGACAGAGGAAGGATAGTGGCCTACCGACATTGTGGATTATCTTTCAGGGAAATAGATAGTCGTGTTGGACCAAACCAAACAACTGTAATGCGGATATGTGACCGTTGGATGCAGGAGGGTACGATGGATTGACGTGGTAGATCGAATCCACCTCAGTGTACCACTTCACGTGAGGACAGGCAAATTATGCGCATGGCAGTGCCGGATCGATCAGTCACATCACGAACCATAGCACAGCACATTGAGTCTGTAACGCATCATCCAGTGTCTGCGCGTACCATTCGACGCCATTTACAGCAGAGTGGTCTGTCCGCAAGACGTCCAATGCTTGGACTACCCTTGACGCAGAACAACAGACGTCTCGGCCGCCAATGGTGCGATGAAAGAAGGATGTAGGCGGCAGAATGGAATGAAGTTGTCTTTACTGACGAGTCACGCATCTGTCTGCAACACCACGATGGTCGGATTCGAGTCTGGAGACACCGTGGAGAGAGGATGCTGAACAGCTGCGTTATGCACCGCCACACTGGTCCTGCACCGGGTATTATGGTATGGGGCGGTATTGGATATCACTCTCGCACTCCTCTAGTACGCATTGCCGGTACTTTAAACAGTCAGAGCTACATCTCCGTGGTGTTGAAGCCAGTTGTCCTTCCTTACCTTCAGGGCTTGGCCACAGCCATTTTTCAACAGGATAATGCGCGACCACATATGGCACGCATTGTCCAAAGGTTCTTCGTCAATCACCAGATTGAATTGCTTTCCTGGATGGCTCGCTCTCCGGATCTTTCGTCGATAGAAAACATGTGGTTGCTCAGCGATTGACCCCCAGCGGCCACACCAGATCAACTTTGGCAACGTATGGAAGCTGCTTAGTCTGCTGTACACCAAGAACACATCGAAAGTCTCTTTGAATCAATGCCGAGGCGTGTGGCAGCGATGATCTCCAACAATGGCGGCTACTCTGGCTACTGATTCTGTCAGGAACCACACTTCACAGAAGTCTATAAATTTAATCATTTGATACTTGGCAGCATGTTATCTACAAAATAAATTTTGTTGTGCTGTCTCTAGTCTTTCTTGGTGTTGCATTTACGGTGGCCAGCAGTGTATTTTACTTCGTGATCAAAACACATTTCAATAAGGCACATAAAAAATTCCTTTTGAAGCATCAATACTCACTTATCGAGGTTTGGAATATTTAAAGACCATCTTTAAAAAGTTTCTATATTCGGAAATGTTGCTATGAAATATAAAAAAAAAATCATTATTATCACACTATGGTATATTTTTCTCCTCCACTTTTCATTACCGTAAAAGTTACTGCATAAAACATCAGAAACACGAAAACTTTTCGCACTGAAAGCATTACTTATGAATTCAGTCTATAGCTTGGATATTGTTCCAGAACAAAAACACATTATTCACACACACACACAAAAGTTTTTTTTTTTTATTCACGAATGAAAAAATGCCATCTTTCAAGTATCAATCCCAACATGCATGGAAATTATTTATCACTTTGATTAAGTTTACTTGTAAGCCCTCCCTTATTCATTTTCTAATAACGTATTTCTGTAGCTATAAAGAAAAAAAATATAAATGTATTTATTTACATACTTTCATAAGAAATAGTAATATGAAAAAACCATAGAGTCAAAACAATGTAATTAAAAAAAAGGAACAAATAATAGAAATCTTTTCGAAAACAAATTTTCATTTCTTTTATGAATCGTTTGTTGGCGTAACAATTATAAAAAGTGAAATAATTATTAAAACTATTAGAATCTTGGTTATTTAGAAATGCCGTTCAGTTAAAAGTAAAAAGGAAAAATTCAAAATATAAGTGATTTTTATAAATTAAATGCGCTGCTATAGAAACTGTAGATTTGTGTAGATTTCTTGTTGCAGATGTGATTTCTTACGATGAATATATTAGGTTTGGGGGGGGGGGGGAGAAATCCATTATTTTTTACGTGAACTTCAAAACTTTATTTAACATGTTTCGGATTATCAATTTTGGTCAAATATGCACCATTTTGTTCTATAATCTGTTGCCATTTTAAAGGTAGTTTCATAATGCCTCTCTCATATAAGTCTTGGTCCCTATTGGCGAAAGACTCTGGTAATCGGTTTTCTCGATCTTCTCTTGTGATGTCAATTTCTTATCACCAAGGAAGTTTTGAAATGTAAGAAGAACATGATAATCACTTGGTGCCAGGTTCGGACTATATGTTGGATGCATCAAAATTTCTCCTAATCAAGCTCCCGGAGTTTCTGGGAGTTTCTATTGATGAGTGTGACCTGGTATTGTCCTGATGGAACACAACACCTCTCCTTTTTGACCAATTCTTGCCGTTTCTGGTCAATTGCTATCTAAAACGGTCCAATTGTTGACAGTAGGGATCCGAATGTAGTGGTTTTTTTTGCATTTTAAAACTTCCTTGGTGATAAGAAATTTACATCAAGAGAAGATTGTGAAAACCGATTACCAGAGCCTTTTGCCAATAGGGACCAAGACTTGTAAGAGAGAGGCATTATGAAACTACCTTTAAAATGGCAACAGATTACAGCACAAAATGGTGCATATTTGACCAAAATTGGTAATACGAAACATGTTAAATAAAGTTTTGAAGTTCACGTAAAAATAATGGATTTCTTTTTCCCCAAACCAAATATTACAAATGACTAACTACAAAGGGATTGCTGTTTTAATTACAGTATAAAGGTTTTTCGCAATCATATAAAATGTTTAAAAGTTATATATCAGCTATCTAATCCCTCTTGGTGGAGGAAATTGTTCTTTGTAAAACTTCGCAATGAACAATTTCTTAAAAAAATTAAGTTCTTTACTGTTGAGTAAGTGAGTTTTGTCAATGACACACTCTAAAGCAACAAGAGAGCTATTGGCAACGGACCTCGTCCTTTTGAGCCTCGGATGACACCGGAACTGGCATCCCCCTCTCCTAACTTCCACTTCACTCCAACGGGGGGAGGTCCGTCACCAAAAGCCCTCAAATAACTAAACAGTGTGTGACGTTAATATTCATTCCCTCACTCACACCAACGGGAGGACTTTCGAATTTCGACAGATTTAATACGCAGCGTCCCCTCTACACGGAGGGTCTTAAGCGGTACTAGCTCGAACTAATGACACACCAGACACGAGTTCGTGACCTTGACCACTAGGCTACAGCGAATACCATCATGAGCTCGTGTCCGTGACCACTGGTCATTGCGAATAAAAGCACAATTATATGCATTGATACAAATATTAATATTTATTTATTATTATTTTAGAGAATCTCTTTACAGTTTGTATGTTCGTATTATTTATTACTCTTTGTTTTATCATGTCCCAATATTTTTTTTTTGTTGAACATCTATCGTTGTGTTTTTATGCATTCAAAGGTGCCTTTAGAATATTCTCTAAAGCAGAAAACAAAAAAAAAACACCTATATACGCTTGCTTTTATTGTACTCTTCGTACTTATATATAATTTGCAACATTTATTTTCTTTGTTCCATTTGAGTGTTTTAATGAGTTTTAAAATAATACGACGGTTGTGTCTTTGAATCTTCTCTGAATATCAAATTAATTCCCGTTCACATCATATGCATGAAAAAGAAAAGAAATTGTACTGATATTTCAGAAAATGACGTGGAATGGATTTCCTCGTTAGAAAATGATACATAAATATGGATATTTTGCTCGCATTTTTTACATAAAGCTTTTAAGCCAAGAGACCGTAAAAACATGTATTTTTGTAATCAAAATATTTGCAACTAAAAATTGGAAAGAAAGAACGCAGGAGAAATGATGCTACATTTTTTTCATAATGTCAATCATTTGAGTAGAAATAACTTCAAAATTTCGCTAAATATTAAAAAAAAAAAAAAAACGATAATTTTAAATTAGTGAGGAAAATTCTTAAAATCAGAACAAAAAAAAGAGTGAGATCAAGTGGGGAAAAGAAAATTACTTTCATTCTAACAACAAAAGATTCGGAAAATGTAATTCATTGCAGGCTGTAATATTTACTTTAAGACTACACAGTACCCTTTTTCTTAAAAAAATTTTTGGAGACAGTAACATTAAAAAAAAAATTATGTTTTTTATTCAGATTATATTATTAAGTTGATTAAGTACTTCAAATATGTTTTCTATGATGCTGTTTGGCACATCATGGAAGTACTCAGTTTTATCTGCAATATCTGAATTCAGAATACTTGTATTCGAAAGTCTAATTGCAGTATCATCTGAGGACTGATTTTTAGATACATCATTTTCAGTAGTATTCCATCTCTTTGAAACATTGTTTCTCGCAGCAACTTGAGAATGTTTTGACCACGTCATTTTCTCAAAAGGAAAAATTAATGATAAAGCTTCTAAGTTATATAAACTATTTTTTAAGGCAAAAATTGGCCTTGGAATTAATTTTAATGAATTAATTATGAATTTTTTTTTTAAAAACTCAACATAATCAAGCAGAAATTATTTTAGTAATGAAAATTAGAATTAATAAACATTTTGCTCTTAAAGAGTTGATTGGGCTCAAAAATATTTTTAATTAATTACATTTAGGAATGGAAAAAGGCGTCGCCCATCCGGTATAGTGGTTAGCGACGCTGACTGTTGTGCCGTAGGGCCTGGGTTGAATCCCGGAGAAGGCATGGATGTTTGTAAATGTATAGTGCCTTCGCGGCATGGGGGTACTCTAAATAGCCGTCGAGCCGCAAGTCCTCTCGTGAGGTTGGTGGAAGGGAAAGAGAGGTGAGAGGCCCCTCACCACCCCTAGGGTATTCTCCCTCAAAATTGGGGTGGAACCGAGCCAAAACGTACTGTCACCTGCATGGTGCTCAAAGCTACGGCTAACGACAGGCCTACAATCTAGCCCGATGCCATGATGAATTTCGTGGGCCTCGATCTGACTACGTCAGACAGGTGGCATTAGTCACAACAACATGGAAAAAGGCTTTAAAATGAAACGAAGCCAAAACCATAGCTCATAAAATTTCAAATGCCTTAAAAACTAATTTGTTAACAGATCTGAAATTTGGTGGCAAGCTTTTCAATGATATGAGCCACAAGAAAATGCAAAAAAATTGGTAATAAGGAAATTTGTAGGGTACTGTGAAGTCATAATGGATGAAATTCCACCAGTGAAAGGGGTGCCGTGGGTTTGGACAAATACAATATATGTATCTAATTCAGGGATGGACGATTGTTTTCGCTGGAGGACCACATTGTGGACGAGGAGGGTACCGGAGAGCTGCTCCTTTTTAACAAATAATATTAAAAAAATTTAATTCAATGCCTACGACGTTAGAAAAACATACTGGCGTCATCTGTTGCAGTCAGTTATAACTTGGACAGAAATAACGCAGAACAAATTTAAAATTAAAAAATAAAATTTAATTAATGAATTTCTATTTGAAAAAAAACTGTATAAACATCAAGTGTCATCCACTACAAGTTTAAAAAAATGTATCTGAACTTGAATGGATGAACAGAAAGTATTTTATTAACGATTGAACAAAATATTTACATACATATAGGGAGATAGTGAACTAAAATAGTAGGAATTGAAAAAGATTGCATTCATTAGTTAACTTTTCATCTCGACCAAAGGTATACGTTGTGCCATAAAAATTAATCAATAGAAGTAAATTAAAACAGTGGGTTTTATTCAATTCAATTATTGTGCTAATTTCATATCATCTATAGCTGCACACATACACAAACACATTCTATTTTAGAATCAGTTTAATGAGACAAAAATGCCTTATATATCACAATTTTCTACTATTTTCTTAAAAATCACGAGTGAGATTCTCATCACAGAGCCTGCAATTGAATGTCAGCCAACTGGCATTTGTGTATTTACCCTTCGCAGAAGAAAAACTTTGCTCACTCAATTGTAACATAGAGAAATTTTTGTGCCTATTTGGCTTTTCGACTATCTTAGCGTGTCGCTATTAGCCCACCCCTTATTCTTTCAATTTCAAATTTTAAGTGTCGGTATCAACATTAGATGGCGCAACAAATACTACTGCCACCTGTCGGCTTCTAAAGATTGATTAGTTTTTCAGTCGTCTTTCTCGGTTCAAAATTCGAAAAATAAATTGGTAATAGCAAGGAAAACATTTTTATCTTTTCGTACATAGCTCGTATTTGTCATAGTTTTTATTGGTTTCTATCACCGTATTCACTGTTCTGTTGTGGACACCTGTTATTTTATATATATATATATATATATATAAATTTGAAATTCAATGTGATGTTTTTGATAATTTTTGAATTTCTATTTTGATTTATACTCTTTCAAATGCTCCTTTTTCTGTAAATGCTATATACATCGAAAATGAAAAAAAGTGAAATTCATTATCTTGCATTTTTTCTTTACCAACGAGAATCAGTTAAACAAAAATAACTTTGAATACGCCAACAAATTTTTCATCGATTTTAACTGATATTAAAAATTGCACTTATAAATATAATTAAAACTTTAAAATCGCTTTCTTAGAAGTATGTAAGTCATTGAGAGCATTTTATTTAAAACGCAGTAATATATAAAAGTATTTTCTTTTAACATGATCAAATGAACGACATGGAATTAAATGAATGCACAGTTCTTTCAAAAATTATAGAACTCATTAAACGCTCTTAAATGCAATTAATATATAGTGTTAGGCCTCTAGTTGCTGATAATTATTTCTGAGTACATGAAAAATGAAGATTCCTAAAGTGTTTTTATAGTCTAAAAACACAAACTAAGAAGAGTTAATAGAATTAGAAGAACTATAAATAATTTTTATAGTATTTTGTTCCCGAAAATCGACAAAATCAAAATAATATCCCCCCTCCCCTTGAAATATTTTTGTGTGCGTCGCTGTACTCCAGAATTCTTACAAATATATAAAAAAAAGAAGAAAAATATTTTCCAATTCGAGTGCCCCGTACAAACCGAAAGACAAAAAAAAAAATGACAGGAAACATTTTAATATAAAAAAAATACTTTAAAAAAAATGAAAACAAGAAAAGAGAAATATTTAAAAAAAGTTTTTTTTTGCAATAATATTTTTCAGTTATCAGCTATGATTGAATGATAGGTCGATATCATAATTGACAGCTCTCCTAACTTCTACACCACGCCTACTAGAAGACTTTAAATCTCGACAGATTTAACGTATCTTCAGTGGTTCGAACTCATGACCTTCCAGACACGAGTCCGTGAACATTACCACTACTCCAACGCGGCCTAACACCAAGCCCAAGTGAGAGTTTTTAGTCTCGATCTATTTCATGGACACATCAGTCTAGCCATGTGACTTCCATACGTGAGAATCATTGGATTACTATTGCTCCACTCATCAGACTTCTCCTACATTTATAGGATTAAACTAGCTCCGCCCCGCGTTGATGTCTTTAAATAACTGCCATCATCATTAGAAAGTAAATAATACAGTATGGTAATTTTTTTTATTGCTTGACTGGAACCAATAAAATTTAAAAAATTGAGCTTAGTTTCAAAAAACTGAAAACGTAATTTATTATAATAATTAACAACAAAAATTCAATAACTTAAACTATAAATATTTTTAAAAATCGAAAGTATCTACGTTTAATATATAATTCCTCTTTAAAAGAACTAAAAACAGAATATTATTCTAAGATGCTACTGTATACCATATTATATGTTCTTCCGTCAGTTGCAAATATGTGCATGATTTGGGCATTGGACACACCGATCAGGCTACATATAGTTGGCCATGGGAAAAACATTGCTTTTCCAAATGCACCCCTGTTACCTGAAATGTTAGCTTTGTTAATAGCAACAGTAAAACTGGAAATTGAACTCGTTTGAATTGAAACGGTAGGTCATTGGGGATACTTGGAATTCGAGGTAAGATAACACTATCCCTTTTCATGAGATATGTTCAAATATTAGCACCAAGTATATTATGCATCAGTTTTGTGATCCAAAACCTTGTTCCTTTACATAGTCGAGGAGCATCGAGATTTTGCATAACTGGTACATTTAGTTTTAATTGAAGTATATGTGAGGGGCACACCCGAAAGTTCAAGTGAATTTAAGATCTTCGTGGGATACCAAGTACTTTGTATTTTATCCATGATTGCATTCATTGATTAATATTTCTTCAATTCCCCCCCTCCCCCTCACGTCGTTTAAATTTTCAATGTTGATTTTATGAACAATTCCATTGTTAGGCGCCAATATTGATCTTGCACGCAACCACTGATCCCAATTTAAATTTTGTTGCAAGCCCGGGTAAATTTGAGCAATAAAATTTACATCATTTTCTTCTACATTACAAAATTCTCTGAAAGTAAAATATAACCTCCAGCATTTGCGTCCAAACATCCATAACCGATTTTCAATTGTTCCGAATCTACGTCATTATGAAGATGCACTCTCATATTCTTTTTCAGACTGAATTTTTCAACTTTTCACCATAAGCTTGAATTCACCATCCAATATATAATAAAGCTACCTATAATATATAAATCCTCCTATATAATATCTGTACTATCTCGTAAATCCTCATGAGTTCGATTTAACGCTTCTATAGCTTCTTCCTAACCATTCTGAAAACCTTTATTTCGTTTCGTAGTAGATGTGTTCATTGAAAGGCATATTTGGTTGTTTTTCGTTGCAAAATATATTCCGTCATGTAGTGTTTGTACTTATTAAAAAAGGTTTGAAGATTAGAAAGACCGAAGATGAAATAAGTGTTGCGTAAAGCTCCCTAATTTCTCAAAGTTTGAGTTTGACATTTAACAAATGTAACGTAATAAACGTTAGACGTTTAATAAAAAACCATTTAAAAAACTGATTTTTGTAAAGATGCTAAATTACACTATGTTTCAGTTATTTTTGTTACAAATGTGTGAGAAATTTTTCATTAAAATTTCCATTATTGACCAAATGCATAATTTTGCGCCAACTTGGTGGGGAGTAAGCAACGTCAACGTTTTACCCGCATAGTTTCCGTTCCCGTAGGAATATGGAGATAAAATATATCTTATGTTACTCGCTGATGATGTAGCTTTCCATTGGTGAAAGAATTTTTAAAATCGGACCAGAAGTTCCCGAGATTAGCCGGAACAAACAGACAGACCGACAGACAGACAAAAATTTTAAGAATTGACTTTTTGATATAAGTACCGTATATACCTTTAAATGCATTTAGTAAAAAGCTTCTAATTTGAAATTACAAACAGACCCTTCCATTTTATTTATTTGTATAGATTGATGTAATATTTCAAAAATTACCTTCTGTTGTTAAGTGAAACGATGGTAGCCTGATGAATATCCGTGGGCTTCGAGCAAAGACTCTACTGAGAGCCATCTTCTGTATCGAAGGAGATTGAGCACGCATTAAACAAAGAAAGGAACGAGGCTCCTCGTGAAGTTAGAATCGTGCGATCTTAACTCGCGGTTACTCAGATGAGTGATCGGAAAATTATTTTGAGTGATGCTAAAATTTTATTCATAAAATTTCTTTTAATAATTTTATTGTTTTATACTACTGATCTTATTCAATTCCTACTTTAGTTCACACTCTCTCTCTATTTATCTTGTTCATATTTTCAATCCTTAATAAGATGCATTTTAAAACACCCAATTGAGCTGAAGTTTTATATACACGATTATTTTGGATAACAATACAGTAACTTAATCATTATTAATAAAAATTAATTGATTAAAACTCATTATTCAAAGAATTACAAATACAGCCACGTTGGCATCATTTTTGGCAACTTAACGACCCTTTTGACGTGTCAAAACTTAAAAAGGTTTTCTTCTCATTTTTTAAATGGCTCATTTAAGCTGAAAAATTCTATACACCATTGCTTTGGGTAACAATAAGATAATTCAATTATAATTAATTAAAATTAATTGACTGAAATTATTTATTTAAAGAATGACAGATACAACCACGATGGCTTCATTTTTAGCGACTTGGATCAAAACTTTAAAAGATATTTTTTCTCACATTTCAAAGCATTCAGTTGAACTGAAATTTTATATAAACGACGATTGTTTGGGATGACAATACGATACTTGAATGATAATTAATAAAAATTAATTGCCACTTATAATGCTGTGATTCTGTGTCACATATATATACATATTTATATTAATTGTACCAATTTAATAAAAATTAACTAAAATAAATTTTTTTTGTTGATCTAAGTAGGAATTCCCTTAAAAATTTTTTTTTATATTACTTGTTACTTGTATATCTAATAATGCCATACATATATAAGTACTTTATTTAATATTCCTATTAATTAGTTACAAAAATACAACCATTAATTATATTGATATCGTCCAATTTAATTTTTATTTTACATTGCTCGTTACTTATTAAACCATCTATCAAATGTTATTTTGACGTTGCTTTCAGCCCCATTGTAAATAGATTAAAATATAAAAAAAAAATAATAGAACGTTCTTCAAAAATAAAAATACTTATTAATTAAATACGATTATTTAAGCAATGACATGACAAATATATATATATATATTGAGCAAAAAAAAAAAGAAAGAAAGAAAAGGAATTTTTTATCACTTGTTATAAAGAAATTTTAACTCATAAATCCGGGCATCTAACTTCAATAAAAAGAATCTTAAACGGCCTTTTTTTTATAGAAAAATGAATTTCAAAGTAATCAAATATCAGTTCCAGAAGAAGTGAAATTTTTTTAGAAGCAATTTAATTTATTGTTGTCCTAGTATCTCTTTTCGCGGCTTGACTATAGAAAATCTGTCTCTAACAAATCCCTGGTAAAGTGAGTAAGACGTTAATTAAAACGGGACAAAAAAAAAGAAAGAAATCCTCTAAATAAATCATGTTTCTTTTATTCATTTCATTCCGCAATTCATTTTAGCATGAAAGATAAGATTATAACTCAGCACAAACAGCTTCTCTTTAAGGCTTAAAAATGGAAACCATGCGGTGTGCATCTTTTTCCTCTAATGAACAATTTTCGTTCTGAAAAACGTTACCACTTGCATAATCCAATTACCATAATTTGTTCTTCGAAGATGCTTTTTTAAGAAGAAAATGCTGTTTTTCTTTTTGTTGTTGTTTGGATGCGGTTAAGGTGATTCCGGGCATTCGAAACTCAAATGGGATTTGCATAATCGATTTTTTAGACTCAATAGAAACGAGGAGGTAGAAATGGAAGAAAATGCATATACTTCGGTAATTTTCATTGTGCGCAGAATAGACAGATTTACTCTTAGTGAAAATCAATTCCTTTTTTCCTTTTGAAGTGTTTATGCTTTTAGTCTTTAGAGGTAAACTTACTTTCGAATAAATTCGGATGTATTGCTCAAATAAACCTTTTTTTAATATGAATTTTGGGTAGAACCGAGCATTTTAGAGTTGATTCGCATGTAAAGCTAATATTTAAATACGAGCAAAACTATCTATACAGAGTGTTGTCGAATTCAAAGGGGTGATAATAGACAGCATGTTGTGGCGTCGTGGACAGAGTAGTGTATTCCGACTCACAGCAAAACATTAAAAATAATTTTTATTTCTAAAATACGTAAATATTAGATGAATTAAAATTATGCATCATACACAATGCCTCTAGCATTTTGCTTTTTGCAGTGAAGAAAACTAAAGTCCAGTGTTGAAATAATTGCAGAATTTTCTAGCCGGTGTAGGGCGTCTCTTTCAATCCTTAGTCTTATGACTCCGATACCTCTTCCAATTGTCCGGAGGGCGCTTGCCCCACAATGTTTTAAATCCCATTAGATCGGGCTCAGGAACCATCAGCGTACCTCTCTCTGCCCCTCGCGACCAGGCCTACACGGGAAAAGAGATCATTTTCGTCCTGAGGGCCCTTCCCCACAATTTTTCTTTCCCCTCGGTCAGGTAACGTTCGTCTTTTTCGCAGGATCCAGTCTCGTGAGTCGATCTCCTCCTTTTCCGAATAGACCCTTTTCAACTCCAGGGGCGGGTCAACTCCCATTAGCAGGCCCTATAAAATTATTTAACTAAGTGTGAATAGAGACTACATTCAAAGAGAGACGTTCAGAAACACAACATTTAATGACGGGAGACAAGACGAGAATCATTATACAGGCACATTACATAAAACAGTGCAACAATTTACACAGCGCCATCTGTTGACATTCAGACAAAACTAATACACACACATCAAACTACTCAATATTTAACAGGCCCCAAGGTTTTGCACCCCGCACCTCAGTCTCACTAGCCCACCACTGGTGCAGTCAGGACAATGGCTATGGTCCCTCTCGAAGGTTTCTCGCGACAAAGGCTTGTCCGACATCACGCTCACGATCCACCTCACCGCAAATTTCCTCTTTGAAGTGACCCACCGCCGTCCGCAGAGGCGCCAGTCCTTTAAGACAGACAAGTACTGCCTATGGACGTGCACAATATAGTTATATCTAGTCCACTGCGTTATCCGTCACACCAGCGTCGACAGTCCAGATATCAGGCAAAGGACAATGATGCCAAAGCCACGTGCACTGTCTCCAACCCACAAGCGAGCCACCTGCTTTCCAGATGTCCCCCTCTCCATGTACAGGAGTGCGTGCTGCTCCTCGTGACGTCGTCACAATGGGGAGGACAAATCACTATAGAACATGGGATCGCCAACCCCATTTAGTTGGAGTAATTCTGAAAAACAGTTCTGGTTTGTGATGCTGAGTGGAATGAAAAGGGGCAATAAAAGATAAAAAATACATTTCATTAGACGTAAACCATGTTTATATGCAAAACGAACAATGTGTAATAACCTTACATACCGTCTACCCTATGACCCAGCTAAAGGTGTGGAAGGAAGTGAAGGATTATTCAACATGATAATTTCCAATTATTTTATTTAGCACTTAAATCGACTCAAACACAATTCGATGCAACACTATATATAGGATGTTCCAATTAGTCAAAAGAGGGAGGGGGACGAGAGTCGCGTTTTGGGAGAATACATCTAATAAACCACTTTATAATAATAGTTCTTCTACCTCAATATTACTTTACAAGGTAGATATGTAACTATTGGCCGCTCAACCTCTTTAATACTTTAAATATTCAACGTAACATGAAGGTGACAATACCTGAACTGTAGGCAGTCTTCTAATCAATTAAGGTTCAGTGTATCAATATCAACTTCCCGTCTTTAATCTCTCACAAGCCTTTCTGACCTCTTACGGTAATCTTCACCTTGTATTTCTCTTGTCACCTTTAGTAAACTAGCCTTCTAACTTTCTGCTATCTATGCTTCTTTCACTTCTAACTCACTAATTCTTTTAACTCGTGAACAAGAGCGAAACATAATAAACTTAATTTGCAAATCACACCTTCTTCTTAGAAGAAGATTGATGAATTTTGCTAGCCCCAAAGAATTCCCAGAGGATTAAATGAAGGACGCGTATAGATCCGTTACAAATTTATCACAGCTCAACGTCAGAAATGCTTAGACAAGTGATTGTTCGAAGTTATGGCCGCTTAGGTCATAGCTCAGACGATACCCGACGGACGAAGGATTGTCGGAAGCGTTCAAATAAATCCGATGTCCTGGCGATGTCAACTGAAGAGATCTATAGCCCCCCCCCCCGGTATCTCATATCTCATACATAATATATTTCAGGTGGCTACAGAAGAAGAAATTGAAGGAATTGGGGTCCGCGGAGCGTTTAGGCTAAGCAAAAGGTTACCGAATCCAATCCATTTCCCGGGATATGTAGCATGGAGGTTGTTACGAACTATAATTGAAAAATATACTGGTGCACCATATACATGAACCACGTGTTTTGATGCGAGGTGGCTGTTACCGTGCAGGTTTCTTCAACCCTACCACGGTGCTTCAAATCACCGGATTCGTTTGTCCATACCCCTTGTCTGGCTCAGGGTCCTCTTGATGGCTAGTATTATCGCGATTTTCATGGACTTAATTTAGTTTGCGACCTCATGCTCTATATTGATTTGTCGTCCCCATGCTCCCCTATCACTCCTCTGAATTTTTCGATCGAATTCGTCATCATCCAGAAAAGCGATTCACTCCCTCATCAAGATATCTCCAGAACTAATAGACGTACAAGACTTTTGACCGGCAGGGGGAAGAACGGGTAACGAACGCTAAGAACGGGTTTTCCGAAAATCAGCACCCCAAGAGGCGTTGCGAGAGGTTAAGGGGTGTTATAGATAAATATTGAGGTTGGTTCTTTTCTTGGGTTTCTTAAGATACTCAATTCTTTAAAATTTTTGTTCCGTTTCGAACGTATTCAAAATTTTCCAAATACATTTTCTTTTCATTCCAATGATTCCTACTTCTCCATTTTTGCTTGAGAATTTTAATATTTCCGAGTAACGTATTTACAAATTTATTTTGATAATTTTTTTAAAGATTTCACAAATGAGAGAATGTATTTAAAGTGGTTTTTTTTTTCAAATAAAAATAGCATTAAAAATTTCCTTTCCTGTTCCAATTTAATGAATCCTTAAATATAGGATAACTACATTTTGATGTTCACAAGGAATATTAAAAATGAGTGTAAACAAACTCCGAAAATTGTCTAACGATTCAAAGAATTATAAATATTCTTCGGGCAAATTTTATGCAGTGAATACAAATTAGAGATTTATTCCAACTTAAAATCTAAAAGAAAAATAAATTTTTACGCTTTAATGTCCTATTCTCTTAATTATTCTTCTTGAAGATGTCGTAGATATTAGATTCCATTTCATGTGCAAGACCTCAACAAAAAGAAACTATTCGTGTGGTGTGGAATTAAAGAGAGTATGATGTACCCTTGTTTCGCTGTGCTTATGCCACGCGATGTCAAAGGAAAGTTCGAAACGAATTGCAGGTTAAAGGCCAATTTTTTTCATGTAACATTCCTCAAGAAATTGGATACATTGTATTGTGGCCGCGGTACTCGAGTATTTATAGTCACGAACTCTAGGTCAGCGGGTCACGTGTTCGAGCCCTGGGACCACTGCAGACCCGCTCTGTAGAGAAGCTGATGCACATCAAGGTTCAGTATCCATCCGTTAGCTGAGTGTTACAGTTTGGAGAAAGGGGTACCAGCTCAAATGTGTCGTCCTTGTTACAAGCATTCAATCTATTCTATCTTTTGAAGGCATTCAATATATAGAAGACATCGATTCAATCCACTGAATTGTTTCCCCAATTCCACACGATTCCAAGCCTTCGTTTTCAGGTTTATTTCGCGTATTGAAACTCCAGAAATCGAACATCACGAAATGCTTGGTATCAAAATTATGAGAAGGTTAATGTATGTAAATTAAAAATATCTACATTTAAAGCGTTAAGAAATTTTATATTCGCATGTTTGATACGAATTTACTTTCAAAATAGGACAAATTTATACGAGAAATTCTTTTTCAACGCCCTGCTTTTTCTAGTTAACACTGTTTAAATACTTTTATTTAGCCTTTGAAACTTTCAGAAATAGTTGTTAAATTAAGTAAGCATCTAAATTACGATTCCACTGCAAATAAATTCAAGAAATTCCATTTACTTTAGAAAAAAACATTCGATAAAAAAAACTTCAGGATTTGAAGTGCGCAGTGATAAAGCTATTCAAATGTAAATGTTATAGCTGAGCTGAACGATAAATAGCTTATAAAAACTGTTTAGTATTTAAAAAAAAAAAATTCCTAAAATTTTTTTTCTTGCATCAAAAAATTTTTTTTTTCTGTAATCAGTACGAAAAGATGTTCTTTATAAATATTTTATGCTTTTTAAATGGAGATTCCTTTTTTAAAAAAACACTATTTTTTCTGTTCTGTTGTCAATTGTTGCTCAACGCAACAAATCTCAAGTCTAAGGAATTTCTTTTAGCCGATCTTGTATAAAATGCATTTTTTTTAAATGCTAGAAATTCTTCAAATGATAAAAAACATTAATAAAGCAAAAAAGACAAAAGAATTAATTAGTTAAATAAAAACTGAGAAACTTGTTCAAGTTAAGTGAATGAGTGAGTGAATATTAACGTCCCACTGTTTAGCTACACGAGGGTTTTTGGGGACGGTCCGCGTAATTTTGAACCATGGTCAAGTGACGCGGACGACACCTGAGCTGGCACCCCCCTCTCCTAACTACCACACCACACCAACGGGAGAACGTTTGAGCTCTCGACAGATTTAACGTGCATCGCTCTCCTACACGGTGGATCTTCAGTCGTACTGGGATTGAACTCATGACATGCTAGCCACGATCCGATGCCTAGACCACTCGGCTACCGCGGCCTCTGTTCAAGTGAAGGGTGATGGCCACGAGTTCGAACCGCTGAATACCCGCCGCATAAAAGGGTTGGTGAAGGTTAAATGTCTCACTCTTACCGTTTGAGTGGTGTGGTAGTTTGGAGAGAAGGGGCCAGCTTAGTTGTTGTTCTCGTTACTAAACCGAGGTTCAAAATTGTGAGGTTCGTCGCCAATTGCCCTCGTGTTGCCTTACAGAGTGACGTTCTAACACTCGCTCTTTAACGCTGATAAAAAAAATTCATTTTAAAAAAAAATTAATTATTTGTTAAAGTATCATTGGCAGATCATTAAATTTCCAATAAATACTTTTATTTATGTCTTATGATGAAAACATTTAAGTTATTTCATCACATGCATTGTAGAAAAATCCTGCATGGATTTATAACATAGCAAAAATATCTTTTTTGATTATTATTATTTCGTTTACTGAAAACCATTATAATGACAATATCAGTCATCAATTTTGCTAAACATAGACACAGCAGAATTCATAAGAAGTCCAAAATCGCCTGTTTGTTATCTACACAGAAGACACAAACCATTTTAACTTCGAAAGAGATTCACTTGAAAATAATTGGATGGAATAGTTTCTGTAAAATTGCTTTCAATTTGATGATGACTTGCCTGGCTAATATTTCAAGCATCCATTACAAAGAGCTAAAATCCTCCATAATATGGTAAGAGCCCCCAACAAAATGCTTCCAGTTACAGAAACTAAATTGTTATAGAAGTCAAGAGTCCCAGAATTTCCTCTTGAAAGACGATTCACGTCTGGAATTGACGTGAATGCCATCTAGTGAACCTAATTGACAGTATTTGCTGCAGTGTATTAATCCAGAACGGGAAACCTTAGGAGTGGCTCTTCAAAGTTATAGCCAATGGGAAACCTTAGTAGAAAAGTTTGATTTCACAACACACGGAATAGTTTAGGATAAGATTAGCTTCCTATATGGTCCTCGGTAAAAATTTTGGAAACAATTGTAGTCATTTTTTCTGTGTTGACCTAAGTAGGAATTGACTTAAATTTTTTTATATTACTTGTTTATGTGTATTTATTGCATTATTATTATTAGTTTATAAAGAGCATTTTAAAATTTTGTGAGTCGTTTTTATTTTTAAAAATACCTATGAGGAGTAACATGGAAAAAGCTTTCCGACGCCGAAAATTCATGTCTATTTTAATCGGTAAAATTTTTCGAATAACTCTTATTCGACAAAATCTTTTATTAAAATATTCCTTTATATTACTGTGCCGGTTTATCCATTGGGCGCTTGAGGCAGTCACCCAGGGTCTCGGGACCTTGAAGGGCCCTCATAAGCTGGACTTAACCAGATTTTTTGGTTATAAACTTCGATCCGCCAGTGCCAAGGGGGCCTGCAGATCTTCTGCGCTTAGGGCTCGAGATATTAGATCGGCACTGATATTGTATTAATATGTGTCCAAAATTATAAGATGAATAGAAAGTCCAGAAATGTTCCTTTTGTGTTGTACTTGACACTTTTGAGGAATAGAGTTGTAAAGTAAAAATTTTTATCTTTAAGTAATACATACTACCACCATAGTTTGGATTGCTAAAATACTTCTAATTTAGAGTATAAATTTAAACTGTATAAGAATTGTGGAAGAAGTCATACTTTAACCTCCTCTCTCCCATTCCATTAAAAATTGAAAATTCAATCTTTTTCATCAATTTTTTGGAAAGTGACCCCTTTAAAGCTTCTCTTCCCCCTCCCATCCATTGCCATTTAAAACAGCTAAATATGTTTCAAAACTTAGCACAAGAAAATTTTTTTACTGTTACAATGAAAATTCTATTGATTAATGTAAGTATTTTGTCAAAAAAGAATTGCACAGATCCCAAAATCTTCTAAAAACATAAGACAAGAAATAAAAAACTTATAATTAATCTACGTATACAAAAAATCATATTCATATAAATAAGCTTTCAGAACCAACAAATAGGTTTACAAGTACTAAAATAAACTTCCTCTCTTTGTGTTTAATTTTATTTTATAATAAATAAAATTTTAACACACACACAATAGTTCAGATAAGAGTCTTAAAAAAAGATTTCGTTTTTACAACTTTTCTTTTACATAACTACTTATTAAAATTCTAACTTTTTGTGAAATAATTATTTTTCAAAAAGTTTTTTATTAATGTAATATAAAATCACTCACTGCGTGTAATTACTTTCGTGCCTTTTTAAAAATTTAGAAGAGATTATCATAAATTATCCGCTTTCGAAGTGAAAATAACTTTGTTTTCATGCTTTTAGCAGAAATTCTAGTTTCCCATCTCGAATATCAAGCTTGTAACGTAATGCCGGATAACAAGTCAATTTTCAAGCAGTTCGTAATTAATCTTTTTCACAAAAAGTTTCAGCGACCGGCTCACATTAATTATGGATGCCTTCAGATTTAGGTAAAGGGTTATACATTTTATGTATAAGCGTTTTCAGTTATATTTATTTGAAATAAATAGAAGTGTTGGTTTAATCTTTTTAAGAATATATATGCAGCTTTTTCGAAATCATGCCGAATTTATACTATGTTAGCGACATAAATAAATGCTGTATCTTTCATCAGAAACTAAATTTATGGATTAAAATTATAATGTCCAGATTAAATTTGCCAAACATCCAGTTATCCGGTGTTCGTACTATCATGGAAGATATTTGATCAGCAGACATGGCACGAAACAAGATATCAATCATTGGCATGGCCAAGTAATTTTAGCGCGTTTTTCACATGTTGTATTTTACAATAATGCAACTAATGAACTTTTTACTAACAGAAAGTAGTGTTTACTGTACCACTCCTCTAAATGTACTGCTATTGAGCTGAAAAGAAATAATGACACAAATCTGTATCAGCACTATAAAAAAGCAAAACTAGCGAAATTCAGGAAAATTTGCAAAAAAATTTGGGAAAACTATGGGAAAATTTCAATATGATTCGGCTCATCTAAGGCATAAATGCGACCAAATGCCGAAAACCCGAGGTCAATGGGTTGCTTATTGGCTGAGAAAAAGGTACGACAATTTTGAGTCATAATAGCGCTTTTGTTCCACTACGTGAAAAACGCGCTAAAAATCCAACTTTATCAAGCTCACTTTACACTGTCTTGGGATAAATATGTGGTTGGAGAGAAATCTCAACATTCAAATCCCATTTAAATAATAAAATTCCATTTACCTTTTGCAGACTGCTTGAGGGAGGGCCTCCCGGATCTTGTCAAAATCCAAGATTAATCTATATAGCATCTTCATATCTAAAAGGATTTAAACTCTGGCATCCGAAAGTCTTCGTACATTAACTTTTAATTACAATCCATTGTCGTAAAAGTTTTTTCCAAATGTACGCAGACTTTTTGATGCACACGATTTGTGTCGTTCTCAAGTTAAGAACATTTGTATTATTTTAGTAACTATGAGGTGATTGTTGCTATTACATTTACGACGTTAGATGAATGAATAAAATCTGTATCGATTCGCAAGGTGATCGTTTGAATAAAAAATTTGATCGTCTGTGTGGAGATTTTCGGTGACAAGTTTATAAACTAAATAGACTCCGCATCTAAAATCTTGGGATTCCATCTAATTTGCGTGAGAGAGTATTTATTAATGCCGCACTTAAAGAGACACGAGAGCTATTGACGATGAACATCGCCATTTTGAACCGTGGTCAAGAAGCGAGAATGACACTTGAGCTGGCACCCTCTTCTCCTATAATAAGTTACTAGAAACCAAGGTTAAAAATATAGTATCTTAACTTGCTGAACCAAAGTATTATTTTCATTCATATATGGATGATAAAGGTAGCCGAATGGTAGATATTCTTTCTGTCGAACAGTGGGTTCGAGATTATGTTCGACTATAGAACCCCCGCCCCCCAAATGTATCAAACCTCAAAGTTCTCATATTGTGGAAGTTTGGAGAGTTGAATACCAAATCATGTGCGTCATCCTTGTCACTTGATTGTGAATCAGAATTAGGAAGTCGAATGCCAATCACGTTGTTTCAAAGAGTACCTTTAAAAAAATCAGTTTTAACATAAAGAAAAGAAAATAATTCGATGGTAATATGTTTTCGCCAAAAAGTGTCTTAGTATCTCTTGTCTTAGTAAAAATCCAGCTTCAATGAAAAGTTAGATTTGTTAGAAAGTTTTGAAAAATAATTCCACTACACAGCCTGAATTCAATATTAATGTTCTTTTGTAAACTAAATACGCATATCTGTTTTTTTGCAAACTCGCACAGAAATTATTCTTTTCTAAAAAAACAAAACAGTAGTGTTTTAATATACAAAAGAATATTACTGAAAAGAAACCAAAGAGAAAAATGTTCTATTTTTGAGTTTCTTTTGTTTAAAAAAACGAAACCAATCAGCTGCCATGGTAACAGCATAAAAAAATTCTTTTGAGACACGCACGTATTTTTTGTTTTGTTTCGCAACGGAAACTCTTTACAAATTAAGTATCTTGTCTAAATTCAGGATGTTGTAAGAACAGACTCGATTCAGGAAATTTTTCGTTGAATCAAAACAGTTCTCAGACTCAAGTTTTTTACTAATTAATTTTTTTTTTAGATTTTTAATATTTCAAAGTTGTAGTTACACGTACGCATGAAAATATCTTGATTTTCATTTATGTTTTAAAAGTTCTAGATTTTAACGGAAAATCTTTGAATTAAATATGCAAAATGTTCAACAGATTAAATATCCGTTCAAAGATTTTGAAGGGGCGAGTTCTATCCTGTAGGACAGATCCCGTGACCTTTGGATCCGAAGCCGAGTAACTTAATCACTACACCAAAATGATCACCATGGTGCGGAGGTTTTTACTGGCTTATATAGATTATATCACTACACACTCTCCTACCAGAGAGTTGGTTAGGCGAACAAATGATATAGTTGTTAATGGGAGCGCTCAGTATCTTGTGTGTTAGATGAGTTGCGTCATGTTTATCTGACGAATTTTTTTTCCTTTGGTTGCTCTTTTTTTTTTGCGGGTAGATGGCGCCACGACAGATCAGATTTCGTTTTTCGCTATGGTCACCAAATGAGGTGGCGTGCTTGTCCGGAGGACAGAACCCGGGACCTTTGGGTCCGAAACCGAGTAACTTAACCACTACACCAAAATGATCATCATGGTGCGGAGGTTGTTACTGGTTTTTTATAGATTATATCACTACAATTTTTTAACTAAATGAAAAGTATAATAATAGCTAGATATTTAGCATTTCCAAATCATGGTAATAGCCGATTTCTAAGATATATTTTAACGACCCATAAAAAGAGACAGATCAGTTTAAAAAAGAATTCAAAACAAAAAATAAATAAATCTGTATATGTTGTGACCCCTGTCAGGGTCACGCGGTAAATTTATTATATTACTCATTAGTGACGTCATGATGTAATGGTTTAAACGAGCTGCTTGTGTATCTTGTCTTTGGCAAGGAGCCAAAAGAATGTAGTAGATAGATTTCTCTGGAATAAAATGGTGAATTGATGTTGCTCTGATGAGTTTAGTTTTCCTTTAGTATGAATTGGGTTCACGGCTGACATTTGTGCGGGGAAACCCCAATGGATTTCGAATCGTTTCGAAGATTAAGGATTTAAAACTGTTTTGAAGATTGAGGATTTCGAATTGGTTCAAGAATAAGAATTGCGAACTGTTGTGAAGCTTGGCGACATCGAAATTGTTTTGAAGATTGTGAATTCCAGTTATATCCAACGGCTGGTAAAATGGCGTTTTTAGGAAGTGCTTTGAAGGTAGATTTGAAGTGTTTGGCGGAAGAATTAGGATAAACTGTAACGGAAGAAATGAAAGTTTCTGCTTTAAAAAATATGATATTAGCAAGTGAAGAGTATGAAGAGGCGTTCGCGAAAGAATTACTGCACAGAATAGTAAGTGAAAGAGAAGCAATAAAGTGCCAAGAAAGAGAAAATGAAATAAAACGTCAAGAAAGAGAAGATGAAATAAAGCGTCAAGAAAGAGAAGATGAAATAAAGCGTCAAGAAAGAGAAGATGAATTAGAAAAGTTGAGGATAGAAGCTTCGATAAGGAATAATGGTTTTAGGAGAGAGATGGACTCTCAGAATGAAGGAATACAAGAACACATACCAGTTGGATTGCAAAAATTAATGCGTACTTTTGACCCTAAAGAAGGTGATATAAGTTTTTACTTAATACTGTTTGAAAGACAAGCATGAAGAGTTCATATTAAAGAAGAAGACTGGGTTACGAATCTTGTTGAACTATTGCCGTTAGAAATGGCGAATTTGATTGCCAGGGAACCTGAGGAAAAGGCAAATGACTATGAGCATATAAAAAGTATGTTATTAAAAAGATTTAAATTGAGCCCAGAAGCATTTAAAATAAAATTTAAGAGGCATTGTAAATCGACCGAGTACACTTGGCGAGATTTTGGATTTGTGTTGGCGAACTATTTTAATGAGTGGATTTCGGGACTAAATATTTACGATTTTGACAGTCTGAAACAACTTGTCATTGTAGAACAGATGAAGGAACAAGTATCCAGGAATATACAACAACATTTTATTGATGATTGGGGTAGAATTGTCACAGTTGACGATCTTGCTGAGAAGTTAGATGATTATGAAAACGCAAGGCAATATAATCAGGCCACTAAAGCTACTTCGTCTCAACCGTATAGAAATTCCTATCGGGAAAAGCCTGCCACGTTCAATAGAAGATGTCATACATTGAGTGAAGGATATAGACAAGAATCTAACAACCGCAGTGGATACGATAAGCGAAATTCTTTCCAAAAACCAGTTACATGTTTCAATTGTGGGCGAGTAGGACATTTTGCGAGATTTTGCAGGGATAAGAAAGATGGGAGAGAAAAGACCGAGGGTAAAGATGCTGAGGTAAAGGTATCTGAAGTGCAAGTGGCAGATGTCAAAGTAGTTGAGGATGAAAGCAAAGTAGTCACAGCGAGATTCAATGGCGAAGTTTTAATGGAAAATAAGAAATGCAGTGCAGTTCAATTAAAAATGTCTGATCTTAAAATAGTGAAAATTTCTTATGGTGGAGTAGGATATGAAGCTGTAGTAGATTCGGGTGCACAAATTAGCGTGTTTAAAAGCAGTGTAGTAGGGAAGGAAGTCGATTACAAAGGATATATAATGTTGCAGCCTGCATTTGGTGATTGTTTAAAGGCTGAACTAAAAGAAGTGGATATTGGTTTGGTAACGAACGGGTATATTACGCCGGTAATTAAAACGGTGGGGGCAACTGTGGACAGACTGAACGCTGATATATTATTAGATACTGAAACTTATGAAGCATTATTAGAACAAGAGAGAATATACAATCCCAGATTTACAGCCGCTGTAAAATTAAGATCAGATTCCCCTAAAAAATTGTTAGATGAAAGTGTAAATACTGAGGAGGAAGATCAGGCGACAACAATAACAGAATATGATGAGGAGAATGAAAATAACACCGAGAAATTCAAGAAACAGCAAAAGAGTTGCGATACTCTTCAAGAAGCATGGAATTTTGCTAAGCGAAAAAAAGGAGGATATGTGATAGAAAACGATATCCTGTACCATGAAGAGCTGTTGTGCGGAAATAGGATAAAACAGTTAGTGATTCCGGAAATTAGGAAGAGGAAGATACTAGAAATTGCACATGAATCAGTGTTCGGAGCACATCTAGGAGCTCATAAAACAATTCAGAGAATCAAGTTTTCATTTTATTGGCCAGGAATGGAGAAGGAGATTAAAGCATATTGTAGTTCTTGTCATGGTTTGTCAATGCAGAAAAGTAATTCGTTCGGTTGACAAAATTCCAATAACACCTGTATCTCGTCCTGAATTGCCGTTCCAAGTGGTAAACGTTGATCTAATTGGTCCTGTAGATCCAGTATCGTCACAGGACATAGATATATACTTTGTTTGATGATCAGCTTCTAGATGGCCGGAAGCAGTCCCGCTCAAGTCACTAACGGCTAAGAGTACATGTGAAGCACTGCTCGAAATATTCAGTAGAACAGGCATTCCAGAAGTGATCGTAATGGACAATGCGACAAATTTTACTGCAAGTTTAACGCAAGAGTTTTTGAAGATTTTAGGAGCTTGCCCACGTTTTTAGACACCATACCATCCAGAAGGAAACGGGTTAGTTGAGAGATGGAACCAGACTCTCAAGAACATGTTGCATCACATTATTAGAGAGGAAGGAAGAAGTTGGCATAGGCATATACCGTTTTTTACTATGGGCTTATCAGGAGTTCCCAATGCAACTACCGGTGTACCACCTTTTCTGCTAATGAATGGAAGGGAGCCGAAAGGTCCGTTGTCTATAATGAAGTCAATTTGGACTGGAAACACGTTATTACCTCTGAATATGAAGGGATCAGTAAAGAGTTATTTGAAAAAATTAAAGGAAAAGTTAGAAGTATCAACCCGCGAGGCAAAGTTAACAAGTGATGTGCAACAAGGTAACTACGCTAAGTATTATAACAGGCAAAAGAAACATCGAGAATTTGCACCAGGAGATCAAGTGCTTGTTTTGATACCTGATTCAACGAATAAACTATATTCTAGATGGACAGGTCCAGTTAAAGTTGTTAAAAGAGTAAAAGCAAATTCATATTATTTGCGGATGCCTGAAGGTAACTTAAGATTACTGCATGTTAACAAGATTAGAGAATACAAAGCGAGAGTTCAAACGGTTGGAGTTGTTTATGATATCGATGATGAATTTGGTGAGATATATGAAACGCCAACAGTTCCTGCTGCTGAGAAGAATGATGAAGCATTGGACAGAGTGAAGTTGGATTACTTATCTAAGAAGCAACAAAATCAACTAAAAGATCTTTTACATCGACACAGAAGGTTGTTTTCTGGAAAAATAAAAAGAGCTAAAGTTGGTGAACACGTGATAAAACTGAAGGCTGAGGAGAGACGATGAAACCCAAAACTTATAAGATACCGGAAAACTTAAAGAGGAAAGTAGACGCACAGATAGACGAATTGTTAGAGTTAGGTCTGATTGAACCTGTTGTAAGTGAAATAGCACACCCAGTAGTATGTGTTCATAAAAAGGATGGAACACTTAGGTTATGCATAGATTTCAGAAGTTTGAATGCTCTTACCGTACCGGACGCATATCCAATGCAGAATATGATGGAGTTGAATTTCTTAGTAGGGAAGAAAAAATTTATTACTGTTCTAGATATGTTGAAAGGATATTGGTCTATACCAATGGAAGACAGCAGCAAACATCTAACAGCGTTCCGTACTCATCGAGGACAGTACCAGTGGAATGTATTACCATTTGGGTTAAGAAACGCTGCTGCAACCTACCAAAGAGCCATGTCTAAAGTGGTCCAAACTATATCTGGCTTTGCATGCGCGTATATCGACGATTT